>JAHDVE020007279.1:0-19452 GCA_022606495.2 Halesus radiatus | reverse complement strand
CGGATGAAAGTATAAGCAGACGACAGGTACATGCAAAAGGTGTAATACAGCTAGACCAGGAAGAAGCAGTGCAACACATTGAAAAATCATTCTGGAAAGGTATATTTATTAACTCAGGCAGGTGAGGGGGGGAAGAAATTATAAAGTGTTTACACCAATATAATGATCAATTGAGAATTGCACGAAAATATGCGTTAATCGAATATTCACATGTTAGATCAGAGAAAAACCATGTTACCATCGGAAAATTCATAAATAAAAAGATATCGCATATCAAGATAACCAGGGACTAAGGGAATTTCTAAAATTGAACGATGTGAAGAAGGCGCTTCTTTAAATAAAATTCAATAATGACATAGTGGCTATAAATACGAGATACCCGAGTTCATAGGCGACCAAAGAATAAGCGATAGATAATATTTTCAGAAAAAAAAACATGAATCGAAATTTCCAATTCTATAATAAGGAACAGCAGGGCGATCTAGAGGAATGAACTAAATTCGATCCTGGCCGGAGCGAGGAAAAGTGATGGATTCAGAGGCGGGCCAGATGTTATCTAAATATTTACATTGAAGAATTACATTCGAAATTAGTGTTACTTACATATAGGTTTACGAGTTGGTAAAGAACATAATGTAATGAAGGTATGGAATGCAGTTAGGGCCTTTTGATTTTAAGCTAGATATATAAGGAAATGTAACGGCAGAATATGGGAGTTAGTCGCGGAGAAACGCCGGGAAGATTAATTACGTGCCGATCGATATTGTGTAATTGTTTTGTTTTTGGACTTAGGAAGTTTCATTTGATTTGACATCTTACAATTAATAATATATTAAAATAAATTCCCTTAAATAGTTTGATCTAAAAGTTTTAAATAAATTCTTTTAAATAGTTGTTGAATTGATTCAATAATAGTTTGAGTTAATTCAATAATAGTTTGATAAATATTGAAGTTTCTAAAATTCATTATAATTAAGTTGATACTAAAAATTATTTCTGTGAATTAATTAAAATTGGTGGTTTTAAGTGAAATTATAATAATCGAAAGTGTTTATAAATAGCATTAGACTGAAAATGATTGAGTTAATGAATACGTCGGGCGAGAAAAAAATTAAATTACGTGCTGGCCGATTTTAAGTAATTGTTTTGTTTTGGACTTAGGAAGTTTCATTTGATTTGTTTCTTACAATTAAATAAAGTTTTAAATAAATTCTTTTGAATAGTTGTTGAATTGATTCAATAATAGTTTGATTTAATTCAACAATAGTTTGATTTAATTCAATAATAGTTTGATAAATATTGAAGTTTCTAAAATTCATTATAATTAAGTTGATACTAAAAATTACTTCCGTGAATTAATTAAAATTGGTGGTTTTAAGTGAAATTATAATAATCGAAAGTGTTTATAAATAAAGTGTTTGAATTGAAGTTGATTGGAGTTAGTCGCGAAATACGTCGGGCGAGAAAATATTAAATTACGTGCTGGCCGATTTTAAGTAATTGTTTTGTTTTTGGACTTAGAAAAATTTCATTTGATTTGATTCTCAAAGTTTTAAATAAATTCTTTTAAATAGTTGTTGGATTGATTCAACAATAGTTTGATTTAATTCAATAATAATTTAATAAATATTGAAGTTTCTAAAATTCATTATAATTAAGTTGATACTAAAAATTACTTCTGTGAATTAATTAAAATTGGTGGTTTTAAGTGAAGTTATAATAATCGAAAGTGTTTATAAATAAAGTGTTTGAATTGAAGTTGATTGGAGTCCGTCGCGAAATAAGTTGGAAGAAATAGTTGATTACGGGCGTATCGGTATTTAAGTGATTAAAAAGTGTTTTTCTGGACTTCAAAAAAAATTCCATCTTAAAATAAATAAAATATTTGTGTTTAAATTAATATTAAAATTTTCTTAAAGACAGTTCGTCTCGAGTTGATACGCCGTTAATTGCGTGCGGAGTGATTAAAAAGTGTTTTTCTGGACTTCAAAAATTTCATCTTAAAATAAATAAAATATTTGTGTTTAAATTAATATTAAAATTTTCTTAAAGACAGTTCGTCTCGAGTTGATACGCCGTTAATTGCGTGCGGAGTGATTAAAAGGTGTTTTTCCTGGACTTCAAAAAATTTCGTCTTCTAATAAATAGAGTGTTTTGAGTGTTCGAATTAATATTGTATTAAAATAAATTCTCTTGTTGATCTAATACAATAATAGTTTCATAAATAGTGAAATTTCCTAAAAATTAATAATACTTAAATTACGTTAAAGATTCTAAAAGTCGCCATTAAAGTTGATAACAATAAATTTGATTTAATTTTCTCAAAATTGTTAGAGCAATGTGATTCAATAATAATTTAATAAATATTGAAAATTTCTAAAATTAATAAAGTTATTTGTTTAAAGATTTTAAAAAATTGCTTCTGTGAATTAATGAAAATTGTTTAAATGAAATGTGATTTAATTCATATTTTGTGTTGAACTAAATTCATTACGAGTTTAAGAAAAATTAAATATAACTGCGTTTAAAATAATTTAGTGAAAGTTTAAAAACAGCTGAGTCTTAGTTTCATATAATTCATTTTTAATACCTAGCGTGGGATTAATTTCGTCAAAGAAAAATAATAAAGCTCTAAAATGTTACCAAGCGTTCGGTTTACGGATTTAATTAATTGTTAGTAAAGAGAATTACGTGAGTACAAAGAATAAAATAGGAAAATAAAACAACAAAATTTAAATATTATCTAATAATATTTGGATTTAGAGATCATTAAATTTGAAGAAATAGTACAAATCGGTAGATCACGAATTGAAATTAGGAAACACTAGATTGTATTAAGTAAATATTTCTAAATTAGATTAAACATACCAGGCAGGGAAGTTCAATATTTTCAAAAAAAAATCATAATGGCGTGTATAACCCGTCTGGAAAAATTATGAAATTTGTCGGGAGTTCAGGTGAGCCAACCATTAAATATTAAAGTTTTCAGGATCCCTGGGACGAAGAGGACGGTGACTTCAATTATATTTCTAATGATGTATAGTGCATATATTATATGTATAAATATATACTTATATTTAATGTTTAATATATAGGTCAATACTATACGACCGTTATCTATCATGAGTAAATGTTTTGTATACTTGATCAAAGCCGTTCTAATCAAATATTTGTGTTCAAGTACATTTTATGATACCCAGCGGGTACATCTACATTCATGAGATATTTTACGATAAACCTTTCCTTTCGCATTGAATTATAATTAAACTAGTACTATAGATAATTCAATTGTCTCACTCATTACCAGCACTTGACTTTTAAATATTCAAAAATACCTATTTTTTTCCATAAATACATTTAAGTATTTATAAAAATTTCCGGTAGATACCTACCTGTATAATTGTCTTTTATTGAGTTGACTCATAAACAACAACTTCAGAACATCTTATTGACTTTCACTTTGGATCCCGTGTGCGTTGGCTAAGGGGTTAAACGAGTGAAATCGTCTGAAGCTCTCTATCACGTGGAGGACGGGAGAAGGGAACGAAATACCAGTCTGGCTTCACCTAATTATCCCTCGTGGACAAAGAACCAGACTTGTTGAATGTTGAGGATATCCGTCGCTTCCAGAGGGTGGACCTGGTTTCCTACCATCCTGACGTTGGTGAGTTATTTTCCCAGAAGCGTCGACATTTAGGGTGTTTGAGGGGACTCGCATTCCGAGGTGTCATGGATCGATGCCTATCTTTGACGATGTTCGATGACAAAGGAGACATTTTCACAGTAGGGTATGATAGGAGGGAACGATAATTGTCCATGGGCTTTCCTACCTGTTTTTCTGCGAGACGAAGGGACATGAGAGACAGTTTATTCGCTGACCGCTTCCCGATGTACGTGTGTATTTTCCTAGGTGTATAGTGAAATAACTTCGGCTAAAAACTTGGCCTTTACTAAGAGTGTATATGTGTGTATGGATAGGTATATATATATATGAAATGTATAATGTATCTATCAAATCTATATGGCCGTTATCTATTTTATCTTTATTTATATACAATGTTTAATATGTATATATATAAAACCAATTATTATATTTATGTATATTTCCAAAAAAAAACTATTTATTTTATTAATATATATATTTTCCTAACATATAAATTCAAAACTAACGTTACTAAAATTACCAACAACCCAAACGATTTTTATTAATTCAAAGATCGTTATCATTCTAAAACAAACCAATGAATCCTAATTGTTATGCTTCCTGACGGGGGTCTCTGACACTTAATAACTGTCGCATATCTCAATGACACTTCCTCGACTGTTATTAAAACTAGGTCAACATTCCAAACCACACCCTCTTTTATCGAAGTATGTAGATACGTATAAGTATATATATATATTCGAATTTCAGTACATCTTACGAAGAATAAGTACCTTAACAAACGTCGACATTTAATTGAAAAATAACTATCATCTTTTGCGATGAACTATCATCTTTTGCGATGAACTATCATCTTTTGCGATGAACTATCATCTTTTAGAAATCACGTATTTGTAGTTTGCGTACATAAATATTTTTATAGCGCCATTTTCATGGAAAGATTCAATTCAAAGGCGCTCCACACCCGTTCGAACATATTGATGAATTCAACAGAACAAACAAAAACCCACATTACTAGAAATGTCAAAATAAGCATAATCATTCGTCGACAATACGTTCCCAAGTTATGTTATAAAATTAATTTTATCTTCGACTTAGGTTTTCAAGGTTCAGGCCTTGCAAATTTTGGGCTTTTGGAGTCCTACCTTTTCTTCAAACAAACAAAAATCAATCTACAGTTAAATTCAAACTACATGAGATAGCAGGGTCTCATTAAACCAACCTGTCAACCAAACCAAAAGTAATCTATTATATATATTGTATTATCACTTTTACGTATATTCATAAGTATTATATCTGGATATCTGGCACAGATTCACGACCTGTGTTGGAGATGTCAGATCCACAATTTTCCGGGAAAACTGGAGTATTGTGGATTATAAAAACTCGTATTGTATACATATATTTATAATTTGTACCTATCGATTGGGCAGAAATAATTGCTGATTTAAGCGTGGTTATCTCTGAACTCTTGATGCGGGGGACGGCCTTTCAACCCGGACTTTGCAAAAATTCGCAAGTATATAATGTTGTTTGACGAGGGGACGGAACCGGTTTGATCTCCTTTAAATGTAACTGTCTGGAGGACGGGAATTCGGAGGGTCTCGGACCCATGGATAAGGAAGGTGCTCTTTCCGTCGCGGTACAGGGGATGACCAATAGCGCACGAACTGAAAATTGAAGAGGTTACGTATACCGTTTGGTCAGGCTGTACGTCTGTGTGGGGAGAGTTACTGACCGGAAACGTGGTCATCTGAGTACTTTAGGGGTAGGTCTGGAGCCGAATTGCAGCAAAACAAACCGTATTCGATCTCTCGTCATAACAAAAGCTGTGAAAACTAAAACCTAATCATGTAATTTTCCCAAATTTAGGAGAGGATGGAGATGGCGCCAAAACAAGTAAAACTGTACCTTTTAACCATGAAATTCATTGAAACTAACCCATGTAGAATAACACTTAGTACGATGAGGAAAGGCGATAATACTGTGATCATTACATTTATGTATACCAAATTTAAAATTGAAACTACGTCGTATTATATAGATCAGGAATAGTGCAATTAGTATAGCCCAGAAGCTAAGTTTTCCCATTAAAACTCACGATAGAAGAAAAATAGAAAATTTAGGGGTAAAGTTAGGAAAATGCTAGTCTTCCTATAGGAAATTAACGTAGATTGCATAGTAGGATAATAATAGAGAGTTCAGAACACTAAAGTCTAAGATAGGAGAAATGTTAGGAATATGAATTCTGTCAATGGTATGCGAGAGTCTGCCTACGCTACAAAGAATAGGGGTTACCACAAATAAAGCCTTGTTTTTCCAATAATTCGAAACAAAAAAGTACACAACGGGTAATTGACGGAGAAGCTTTGGCAAATTGACCACATTCTAGTGCGTAATTTTCCGCAAAAATCATGAAAATCGGAAACACTCGAATGTTAGCATAGGGCTAGACGTTACACGCTGGCCAAGGAGGAGAAAAACCTCAAATTGAAAGGAAAACTACAAAGAGTTTTCCGATCACATTAGTTAGGAAAATTTAAGGCAGCAGTAGAGGAGTCATCTTAAATCGGTGGCGCGAACGGAAGTCTATTGCTAAATTAAATCATAAACGAAGGAAGGGCGGGCCATCACATCTTTAAAGCCTAGTGGGGGGGGGGGCCATCTCAACTGAGACTCGAACTCAAAACCTCCAGTCTGTTCGAGACTTGAATCTCTACCAATTGAGGTACCAAGACCTTGTTGAATTCCGGAACTAGACAGGTTTAAGCGCCATTTGACTTTATCTTTGTATGAAGCTTCATAGACAACCGTAATATCTTCCTGCCGCACAGACTCAGCAGTCAATATTGCAGCGACAATTTATACAAAACATCATGTTAATTGTATGTCATAGACGGAATCTGTAATTAAGTATGTGCCATGGGAACTCAACCGCCTAATTAGTTTGAACTAACAGTTGGTGAAATCGCGCGCTTTTTTGTGTCTTAAGATTTTTGTCAACAAAACATGAGTTTCACTACTCGACAATCACGTGTAGGTAGGATCATGGATCATGGAAATGAAAACGGGATTAATAATTGTGAAAAAAAACATAGTTTTCTAGCATTTAAATCATAATGGGAACAGAGGTGAAATGTTTCAAAAACTGTTCATATGTGAGATATTATTGAAATATTAACGTCAGTAAAATTAAGTCAGTTTTCAGTGCGCATTATGTTGTTACTTAAATAAATCAATAACCAAGAAAAGTTGATTATTTAGATGTTATAAATTTATTTTGTTTGGCATCAGCGATATCAAAATGAATTGATGAAATGAAAGTATTAACAAAATTCTCAAAAACTTCAAAAGCATTTTTCTCAAAACTTCTCAAAAGGCGTATAAGTCTCTCTGATTCTCAGCTCCTCATATATCCCTTTAAAATTAGTAAAATCGTTTTCTTATTAATTTGAACAAATGGTATTATGAGAACTGAATTAATTTTAGTATCCGAACAATTTCATAAATCGTAACGAATAAAATCGAAAAAAAAAGTAACTTGATTACACCCTTCACTACTATGTGTTCGCCACTCTGAAATATATTTTGATGCATGGCACATCACGTGCTGCGAGCATATAAAGGTTACATGTCCCAAAAAAAATTAAAGGTGAGGCGAACGAGCATTAACCTGTCAAGTACGTACAACATACATTTGTTTGAGACAGACGTTCCGTGCTAGTTTTTCACAATTTTGGCTCGTGACAAACGACGAAGAGAACTTAAATATCACATTGGTTTTCCATTTCCTTTTAAAAATATTTCGTCTATAAATTTCTCTTATATTTTGTTGGTGAAAAGCTTCAAACTCTTTTGAGTGAACATTTCTGACAAATATTCAAATATTAAAATACTCTAAAAAAAACCTTACAAAAACTTTGCTCTCCTTTAGAATACAAAATTTTCACGTCTTTGTGAGTGAACAGAACTAAAAATCAGTGAATGTTTCAGCACCGTTGGTCTTATGGAATAAGACGTGTTCATTAGAACAAACAGCGTAAGGTAGGTACTGAGATATTCATAGATTTTTAGTTAGTATATATACTAAAGTCGTTAACATTGATAGTGGTTGGGCCATTCTACACAATACCTCTCTTATTTAAACACTCCTACATATACACATCATTTCATGAACTGCTGTATTTGGGAGTTAATATTGTTGCATATCCCTAATCATTCTAGCACTTACCAAATCTTTAACAAACTTAACATTATGTCAATAAAACAATTGTACCCTAAAACAATACTACTTTACATTCATAAATACAAAAAAACAAGAAATAACAACAATCACACATATTGGAAACACTTGATCTTAGAGTCATAAGGAACCAAAACACAACATTTGAACAAAAATACCTTCACAATAAAAAACACATAAATTTATTGTAGACCACTTTTATTTTATTAAAACTCTACCGGTTTCGGAAGCACCCTTCCTTCATCAGGAAATCTTCCCGGAAATCCTACAATTACCCCTACCCATTTGCTTACCCCCCATTCCAACACCTAAAATGTAAATGTCTTGTATTGTAAATTATGGCGAGCCACAAAGTTAATGATTTTCCAAATATGAAAAATACCTTCTTATACCATGTACTAAACTCTACAACAAAATCCCACTATCCCTTAAAAATCACAACAACCATAATAAATATTAAAAAAAAAACAAATAAAACACTGGATGCATTTCATAGGTAGATCTGAAATAGAAAATATATTAACACCAAATACATACTAACACCGGAAACACTCAACTGCACTTAAAATACCTCGCTTTAGAATTATTTTTATTTTTTCATCATGCAAATTAATTTAATAATATTTTTTAAATGAAATCCTCAGCACAGGAAATCCCAGTGAGGATATCATTATTTGTTATAAAAAAAGACAATAAAACATTATTACTATTATTCCTACCATGTCCCATGTGTGCGTACCTTCCACGCTCCGCCACCGTCAGTTAAAACTGATGAATAACCGCCTGGTAATACCGCTATACTAAACAGCGATCTTAGACCGCAAAATTACTCATGTTCGCCGTCGCTACTCGCTACAAAAAAACGTCCGCTTGTGAGTGCCGTGAACATTGACTGAATTATGAGGATAACTCATCTTCAAATACCTTCGGTGAGTCCTTTCTCTTTATCGTGAAACATATTCTCTCATTGGAGCAGTGATCACTTACGTATCATACAATGGTTGAAATTACACAAATTACAGAACATATTTATTTCTTAGAATTCCATTTAAATGAAAAATGTTTCTGTTTTAAGCCATTTTATTTTATTTATATATATATATTTCTACATTCGACCGGTTTTGGTTGGACTCAACCTTCTTCAGGAATGTACACGTGTAAACAATTTATATGTGTATAAATAAAAGTGGCTTGAAACAAAAACATTTTTCATTTAAATTAAAATGTCAAGCCACAAAGTGATTGCTTCCTTCGATGATTTCCATTTATTTATTTTTTTCAGAAATTTAATGTATATCTAATTTAATAAAGTTATTAATAATTTTTGCAAATATTTTAGTTTTTATTATTATGATAACTGTTTCGGCTTTCAAGGCCATTTTCAAAATGTGGTTAACCCACAATGGGACGACTTACCGATATGATTTTATTTCCTCCCACTCAATTCTATGTCTGGAAGTTCTCAGTTCAATATCTGTTAAAATTGCAAAAGAAATGAAAAATGTGGTAAAAATATAGCTTTAAGAACCAATTATTGGAACAAGTAAAAAAAAAGTACAAATCCTAAACTTAATGGTAGTGGCATATACGAATTAAAATGTAAAAAAGTAATATTATTAATAATCAACGTAACTTTTCCTACAGTCCAATATTAGATATATTTCCCGTTAACTCTAAATTTCCCACTTCCTCCTAACCCCTCTCTTCTTTTACGTTTTGTCTCTTTTTCTTTTATATATTGTCCCTTTCTATTATACGTAGGCATGTATATAAAAAAAAAAAATACAAAAAATTATATAAAAATAAAAATCTGTCTCACTGTTCCATCTTTCATTTTGTATTATCCCTCTTATTCTATTTTGCATCATGTCTCACCTATATATATATATATTTGATCACAGTATGTATTTTATTTCTTTCCAATGCTAAATGCTTAAAAATCAACTAACCGCTAGCTAAAATACGAGAATAAAAACTTTTTTTAACAAAACTCCGAAGATGTCCATGAGATGAAACCGGTAAGCGGAACAACTCGATTAAGTTTTTAGGATAGAAATATAAACATTGTTTCAGTTTGTAGTATTGATATGTAACCTTTTGATTCTGCCAACGTCTCGGGACGGACTAACCCCTAGTTAATATATATTGAATCCCACGTAACAACCCCATTAACCTCCCTCTTACCCCCTCTCACCCGCCTGGCCAACTGCCCCGACTGTCCCAACTGGCGGGTAAACAACTTAACATCCATTAACGTATTAAAGACACGTTTGGTGGGCCCGGTGCCTACCTACAACGCCAAGTCCGCTAAGACTATAATATTACATTCAATTTTGAACAAAGTCAGAGTTTCCGAGGGGAGAGCGAGGCAACATTGCACACATATTGTTTTTATTACGACAATACTGAAATACATTTATACAAACGAAAATAAAATGTTCCGTTAAACATTGTGTAGCTTATTAACAGAAAATATGTTAAGGAAGCAGAAAAAAGTGTCGAACTTTCGGCCATATTTTTATTAATTCGTGTATTTTTGTTTACAAAATAATATTTATCTACCCTACACTAGAAGCTACCTGTGTGGTTTTTGATACATAGTTTTTAAATTGGATGAAAGGGTTCGAAAAAGATGATGTGGAATTTTCAAATCCGGAAGGTACCAATTTTAAATATGTGTGTAAGTATAGTATAAAAAAGGAGTATTTTTTTCGATCATATTTTAATCGGTAAAATATTCTGTTACAAAAACATTAAACTGACACTTTTAAAAAAATATTTAAATTCACTTACCATACATACTTCAGCCGATGTCGAATGATTGTCTAAATATTATGTAAGTGCTGAATGCTACCTAATTAATTTTTTTTGTGTATAATTCGTGGAACTCCTTTTAATTATTTTTTTTTTAATTTAATGTAAATCATATTTAATAATGTTAATTTTTAGTTCTGCAAGTATTTTTTTATTTGTATTATTGTGACAGCTGTTTCGACGTTCAATGTTATTTTCAAACTGCGGTTAATCCACATTGTGACGACTTATTTATATGATTTTATTTACTCCCAACCAATTCTAATTAAGAAAATATTATCATTTAAATACGGGGAAACACATTATAAATGTAAAAATTTCACGATAGAGATTTTTAATTATATTCTAACTAAATCGGTTTTACCGATAATAAATAATTGTTTTTTAAAACCCGTCCAAATTAGATTTGGGTTGGGAGTAAATAAAATCATATAAATTAATCATCACAGTGTGGATTAACCGCAGTTTGAAAATGGCCTTGAACGCCGAAACAGCTGTCACAATAATAAAAAACTAAAAATACTTGCAAAACTTAATAATAACGTAATTAAATTATGTCCATAATTTTTAAAAACTCGCTAAATAAATAAAAAAATAGCAAAGCATTAAAAGTAAAGTAATTACAGTTAATACAATTAAAATTCATATTAATTACGTTATAAATATAATTATTAGTGAGAAAAAAAATTTAAGAGATACATATTTTTATATAATACATCACAATGTGGATTAACCGGAGTTCGAAAATGGCCTTAAACGCCGAAATAGCTGTCACAATAATAAAAATAAAAATGCTTCCAGAAATTAAAAATAACATTATTAAAATTGATTTAAATTTTTTTTTTAGGAATGCTTTCTTCTTCATTTGTCCTCTCTTTCCGACATTCCGATAGCAAAGCTTCCCAGATATAGTAACCCCTAAATAATATGCTTCGAAAGTAATAAATTCATTATAAATAGAATAAAACGTTTATGTCTTTCAGAGTTGGGTGTTTTCGTGCCCCAGTCTACCCGGGCCCGCTCCGCCCAAGTCGCCCCAGTCCGACAGAGTCCGCTAAAAGCGTCGCTAATTGTGTTAGGCAGTGCAATTGCGTTAGGCGGGGACAGTCAACTGCTAACTCGCAAACTCCGGCCCTGATATAAAGCCTTAATGACTCTCACACTAGCGGAAAACAATTTCTTTCTCCTTTGAGAAGTCACCCGAACCTACATTTTTACTTATAACTAGATACTATTTCGCGAGTTCCTCCATTAAGATTTAGTAAATTTATTATGAGTTTACAATGATGGAAATGAATATGAGAATATCGTCCCAAATATTAATTTATGTTTTTGATTCCCATTTAAGCATATTAGAAAAAAAAATTTGGGTACCAAAATCTAATTTGATCATTTTGTAATTATGTATTTATTTATAAATTAATTAAAAAAACCACTTTATCTACATTTTTCGAAAACGACGCTTTATTTATCAATATATATATAGAATACGAAACATAATAATGTCAAGTATAAATGATAAAAATTAGAACACAATAATGTAAGCATAGAGAAATTATTAAGCAAAATTGATTAATGTAGGTAAGTAATCGATAAAAATGTTAATAAAAATTATTATAAAACATTGGAAATTATAAGAAGTAACATTTTTTTTTTAATTAAATGAATCAATAAAACTTTTTTATAACCACTTTTTTTTATATTTAGAACAACCGTCCCATCATCAGGGCCAAATACATACTAAATAATATTACAAAATTATAGCAGGAGTATACATATTAGGTGTCACAGTGGGGGTGGGGCGTGACTAGGGTTTAGTATTGAATGGGGGAAGAGATAGAGATTGGGGGAGGGATGAAAGGAAACATATTTAAATTGGAATATACTCGTACTCATTATCATTAAGGGATTTCTTCATTTCGAGGGTTTCTAAATTATCTAAGCGTTTTCCTTTAATGTAAAGAATGTTGATCCTCGTATTTTTTATCAAAACTATGATTGTTTGAAATAATATGATTAAAGAACTCGAAAAAGTTATTATTTTTAAGACATCTTAGATTTTCTTTGATTATAATGTCGAAAGTAAGGCTTGTATTTCCGATATAAAATGAGGAACAGTCGTTAGAATTTTGTTGGTTTGTACTATAGTGAGTCAATTTATTTTAGTGTTCCTAAAAAAATTCCCATATTACTTCTTGTAAGAAAGGCCGGTTAAATATTAGAAGGGAGATTTTCGGAGCATTGAAATGAAAAAAATATTAATCTAAAAACATTCTTCTAATAAATAATGAATAAAAAAAGGTACATTAAATAAATTTAATAAATTAAATATCTATTAAAACTTCCTTAAGTTTTTTTAGGTCATTTTATAAATATTCTCCAGTACTAAAAATTATAAATATTTCAAATAAATACCAACTCTTCCTGTGCCACCAATCTTCTAATAAATGTAACATCAATAGAAAAGTAGGATAAAATATCAAGTGTAAAATAATCATCTCTGTTCTTAAATCTTCTAATAAAACTGTGTTCATCTGAAGCGAACTGCCAGGTAAGAATGTTTTTCTGTATCTGTTTGTATATAATTAGATAAATAATAGGAAGTAATATTTGTACAGCGCCCTTTGGGTGATTTTTCACAAAAACTGCGCAATGCAAGTCATCCAATTGTTATTATTATTATCAATAAAAAGGAAAGATAAAATAGCAACAGTAAAAAAATCGTACTTAATTTTTTTAATAAAACTGTGTTCATCTGAAGTGACTTACCAGGTAAGTATGTTTTACTTTATCTGTTTAGATACATAGATGTACATTATTAGATAGATAATAGGAAGTAATATGTGTACAGCGCCCTCGAGGTGATTTTTCACAAAAAGGTGCTATGCAAATCATCCAATTATTATTATTATAAAAAAAATAAAACAATTAATTAGAAAATCGGAAAATCGGCAAGTCGGAAAAACATTATTTTTTGGATTTCCTTTTCATGTCGTAATTGAAGTTATCTACATTATATAGATCAAATATCATATTTTAATAATAAGACATAAAACAAAATAAATATAATTGAAAACAGAATTACATGAAACAACAACAAAATAATAGTGATGTACTAAACATCAAATAATATGATAAAACGCCAGCCAATGCGAACAAACGTTACAAAATTTCGTTTCATAATAAAAATTGTTTTGTTGAAACCAACATTTAATAAATAAATATCTAAAAAACATGAAGATATGTATATATTAAATAGCGATTTAAATAAAATAATTTTAATTATCTGCGTTTATGCGTTATTTGGAATATGCAATTTTTTTTTGTTTCAGTTTCAGTACTTTTAAAACCACTATCTTAAATAAAATTCTACTTCTGAATCTACTTATATTTCAGTAAGATATACATTTACTTTTTTTAAACGTCCAGAGGTCTTTTTCGAAGTGCATATTATTATTTTTTTTATTTATATATATATATATATTTTTTTTTTAGAATAAGCAAACACATTGTGGATTGACATGATGTATTAAATAACAAGTCACTTTGTTTTTAATCCACTATTATTTTAATTTTTTATTTTGTATGTTCTATGTCCTGAAGACGATTCGGCAGAATCAAAACTAGTCGACAAATAAAAAATAAAAATAAAAGTGGATTAAAAACAAAGTGACTTGTTATTTAATGCATATTATTTTAATCACATGTAAAAAAACATTTTAAAAAACATTCACATAAGGTAATAAACTTGAAATAAGAATAAATATTGCACCAAAGCTAAAACACACAAAGGAATATAAGGAACAGAAAAATAAATAATCCAATTTAAACAATATCCACAAAATCAATGTTAATATTAATAACAAATAAATATTAATGTAAAAAAGTTGTAATTGATAATAATTTATAAACTAGTTTGAAATAATTCTTTCATATTTTTTTAAAATTTATTTAATTGTATTTATTATTACTATTTTTATATTAATTTTGTATAAGAACTTTCGAATTATGTAGATATCTGTGTATATTAATAAAGTGGTGAATACAAAGTAATTTTTAAAATTCATTTATTAATAATTGCGCCAAACACCAATCTTTTTAAGAAATTATACGAGTACATCCATATAATTTAAGTATTTGTTACCTAAGCAAGATGTAAGCGTTTAATTGGGGGATGCAAGCTGTAGTTGGAACGGGATATACATGTCAAATGTTGACGTTTGTCTTGTAGTTCATTTAGGAATGTACAGGTTTTTGAATGCGGTAGTTCTGACTAACGGAATTTACAATTTAATAATTTTAATAAAAGGGTTAGGTCGTTTATTTTGCGTCTGTTTTCAAAAGTATGCGAGTTATTACATTATTACAAGTTTTATAACGTTTTAATTGTGCCATAATGAAGAATTTTGCAATGACAGTTCCAGGTGTCTTAGATTCCGATAAATTATATCAATCAGTAGTAAAAAGAAAAAATAATAAATAAATAAATCGTTTTAGGCGCATCTCCAGATGACCAAGATATATAAAACAGATTTAAATGTTACTGATATGCTAAAAAAAACCTTTTTGTATACTCGTTCGAGAGCTTCAGTTCGGTTTTTAGATATTCGTTCATTGTATTCATTGCTGCAGTTCATCCGATCCTTTTTCATTATCGTAACAAATTAGCAACCATAATTAGCTGGAAGTGATGTGAAGAACGAAGCCTGGAATATTTAATTATGAATTGTTATGAATTATTTCGGTTTAATTATTTGCGAAGATTGTTTTACCGTTTTAGATGTCTTAAATAGAACGTCTCAAAATATGCCTTTGTTTGAACCCGGCATTGAAAGGAGAAAAATGAACTATTGTATAATTATAATTCCTTCAAACGATTGGTTTTCACTTTGTGGCGTCATTATTAATAAATGAATTAAATAATATACATTGTATTCACCACATAGTATCTTCATTTTTCGAAAGCGATGCTTTCATCATCAGTAATATATACACTAAAAATAATAATGTCAAAATAATTATCTCAGAAAAAGCGTGAATAGTGAATAGTGAATTAAATATAATAAATAATCTTTTTCTAAAACAGTTATCTATTGATTAATTGATAAACTAAAGTTCTTAAGACAAGATTTTTGTGCATAGCGCAAAGGGTAACAATTATTTTTATAAACAATAATTATTAGCCTGAAACACTAATCCAAATTGAAAATTTGTCTCGACGCCATCTATGTGAGGGATTTTCGCCGTTACAAGCCTTTCTCATACTAATAAAGTTGGTTGTTTACAGGGGAAATATAATAAAAACAGTAATTATTGAATGAAACACTAGTATATATTGATTAACTTGGCGGGTTTGCGATAAGCCGACGTAGCTCAACGGTAGAGCATCTGACCGGCAATCAGAAGGATGCAGGTTCGAGTCCTGTCGGCGACATTTATCTTTGCTCGGAAAGGTTTTTTTCAATTTGGATTAGTGTTTCAGGCTAATAATTATTGTTTATAAAAATAATTCATAAATAAATAAAATATTTATAATCCGTACTAGATATTTACTGTACTTTTTTATGAAAAAAATGTATTTAGTCATTAGGCTTAGATGAGTATTTTGGTGTCAAATCCAAAATTAATTTTTGAATGAAGCAGGCCGCGCAGCCGTTCCTCTTTGCTTTCCTACTTTAATCAATGTTTGTTTATATTTATAATTTGTCTATTCTTACATTATTGTATTCTTATTTTTATCATTTGTCTATACTTGAAATTATTTTTTTGTATTCATATATTCCTGATGATTAAAGAACCGCTTTCGAAGCACGTAGATATCAATGCATATTTATAAAGTGGTGAATACTAAGTATATTTTTAATTCATTTATTGTACAGTTAAACGTCGTTATGACTTTTGTCGATTGTATTTAAATTTATCAACATTTATATATTTTATCATCAATTTACTGTAAGTAGAATGTTTCTCCAACTTATCCCAAAATCTTTAATCCAAATTGAGGATTCTCTCAACAACGCGTTAAGTACGTTTCTACTAGAATCCTTATTGATTGAATATTTTTGAGTACTCATTGCCTTTAATGATTGAACGCTTAAGCATTCAAGCGGTGCTTCAATTTGCTCTTCCAAATAAAAAAGCACTCACGCCTTCACATTGAGAATTCCCAACTAACTGAGGTGGGGATAATAAAAGAGCAAAGTGCTTTTCCGTACACTAAAAGTATACATTTAAAGCCAATGCTTCAATGTCGTTAATGCCGCTTGAGAATTGTATGTTTAGAACATTGTTGAATTAAAATTATATCGAGTGCAACGCTTGAGAATTTTATTTAATTCGAAAAATAACAGCCAAAAAGCTCGAAACAATAATTGTCATTACACAAAATTTCTAAAGTTATCTGTTTTTTTTTTTTTGTCTTAATACATATTTTATCATTTAATTATGTTTTCCTTAGTCCTCTTCTCTAGGGGCGTCCGTGCTGAGGCGGACTAGGTTTTATTTATAAACTGATTTTAATATCGATTATACACAAAGTTTCAACATCGATAACAACATAAGGGATAACATGGCTAAAGCGAAATCACCACTCTCAGCTAACATAGACTTTTTGATCATTTTAAAAAATAAATTTATCTAGTCTATAGTTTTAATGTTGTCACTAAGGCTATTATATAACAAAGGATCTTTACAAGAAAAACTCATTTGTCCAAATGACATTTAAATTATTGCAATGCAAGCTTCCAATTGTAGTTTTGCATAATTTTTTGTAGGTTAGATCAGTAGTTCCTAACCACTTTTAAAGTCGGAGAGTTCATAAGAAAAAATAACATAGTATCGAAATGAAAGAATAGGAAAACAAACAAAAACATACAGGCATAACTTTTATTAAAAACTAGCTGATGTGTAAGCGGCCTTGGTCGGGATTATAATTTTTTTTTTAAATAAAGTTTTGAAGTAGAATAATGCCTTGTGATGACTACTACTAAACAAGGAAACAATTTGAAAATTTTATTTCAATCCAAACATTTATTTTTTCAAAACATATCTAAATAATATAGTTCTTAAGTAGGTACCTACTTGTGTTTTCCATTTTTAAAATATTCTACATAAAACGAACCTTCTTTTTTTGATTATGTAATCTGTGGCTAACCAGAGTGGTATATCTATGGGCTAACCTCTATAGAACATGACTAGTTCAATGTGTTTCATACTAATTTTAAAGCGTTATAGTTTGGATATTTATTTTAGGCGACAATCATTTAACGTGATACCTGAGCTTGTCGGATTTTGCTGATTTGAGCGATGTTAAATCTAATATTGGATATAAATCCTCTCAGTTTTTTGTTTAAATCTGTAAGTCTTCGCGTTTCTTAGTTTTTTATATTGGTAATTGTCTATAAACCTAACTCACACAAATGTCGAGTTGAAAGGTTTAACAAGATTTTTGTGCCCTTATGGAGAGAGCTTGGTATTAGTCTTGGACAATAATCCAATAAGAGTAACGTCAGAAAAAAATATTTTTAGAGTGTGACCCGTTTGTTACGTGATCAATTAATCTTCTTCCTGGTATGAAAATTCACAACTCGATGTATCAATCGTATTATGTTTGGATATAAATGTGAGGTTAGATTAATCCAGCATTAATTTTAATCCAACATTAATTTTAATCCAACATTAATTTTAATACAACATTAATTTTAATCCAGCATATCGACCCCTTGGAATAACAAGGTTCCATCTGACACGGCAATGTGACGCGATAATGAGCCTTAAAGTTTCTTTCTCTAGAGCACATTATCGCATGACACTGTTGTTGGAACCTTGTTATTCCAAGGAGTTGATGTGTAGATGAGCCAGCGTTAAATTTCGTCTTTCGTCATTTCGCGCAGCATTTTTTTTTTTTTAAGAAAGACAAATATTTTTTTTGCTGTACCTCCACACAGGAGGTCCTTTGGTAAATAATTTCCCTCAAGGCCTATATCATATTTGAGGATGCTGTGTGGAGGGTCTTTTAGAAGATAGACATGAGTGCACTCGGCTTTTGAAGAGACCCATGTTGTAGGAAAGAGAAAACACAGAGGCCGGCAGATCATTCCGAATTCCGGGTTACGAATAACCTAACAAAATGTATTTAAAAAAAATCTCATACTGCCATTACAGTAGGTGGAAGATGTTGCTTGTGTCGCGATGAATTACTTAGCCCGCCGATGAATTGAACTCACGATGACTGGGTGGGACCCAGACGCGATTCTAATTCAACCACTGACCGGTCACTTGCAACAAGCTTGAGGACCACTCTTCTAAAGTATTAGTATTATTATTTATCAATCTGATCGTCTCCTTTCCTTCCTCTTTCGCCTACCCAATATCTTTCAGAATAACAACATGCCCTAAATTCGGCAGTCCATGCTTTTCCTCGATCTTGGCAGTTGATACTAGTGAATTATCACATGAAAAATAATGGCCTTCCAATAATAGTTGTGCAACACATTGACCTGTGTACTGAAGCAAAATAAAATGTACAAGTGAGGTCATATTCTAACATTCATCATAATTAATTATTGTTTCGTGTATGATGATTTTATAATTTATTCAGTTACGTTATATTATTATTGTTTTACTCATTTACTATTGGTTTCAGAATCTTCAGTAATAAATATAACTTTTTTTTTTCAAATATTTGACAAGTCAAAGCAATTTTCACCAATAAAATGTAGACATAATTTGT
>JAHDVE020007278.1:0-30468 GCA_022606495.2 Halesus radiatus | reverse complement strand
AGATAACCATCGGGAACATAGAAATTAATGCTCTCCATGATAGCCGAGTTTTCGAACCATCCGCGAATCAGTCTGAAGAAATGTGTAACAATGTGTACATCCCTTCTGGCCCGCAGATGGTTCATTCCGAGCATACCTAAGAGAAAGTCAGTAGGATAGAGCCGCGGGTAGTATCTATAATCCCTCAGGTAGAGAAATCTCAAAAATTTATTCTGAACTCTCTCCAACATGAGGGAATACTTCACATTATGTGTGCTCCAAACCACCGACCCACTCTCAAGCTATATAATAATGTGGTTTGGTGTTATATATTATAATAATCACACTTTAAGCATTAATTGTACCAGGATGAAACCGGTCACGGTCAAAAATAAAAGTGGAATTAAGTAAAAAAGTGTCTTTTATTTAATCTTGATTTAATTTCCATGAGGTTATAGAGAATTTGCAGCATCAAAAATATTTAAAAAGGAGCACTGTAAAATAGAGAGGGTGAGATTTTTTAATACTGAATGTGACAATTTTTATTCTTTTATTTTTTATATGAATACCTCACAAGAGTCCCAACTGTTCCCAACCGTCTGGAGCCAGTGAGACTATGGCATTCCCAATTGGGGAATGTTGTGAGGCTGAAGGTATTGGGGAGGGGTAGGAGAAGGGGAAGAGGAAGGTTGGGATTACCTGGCTATTCAGATCTAATCACCAAACACGGATTGACCACTATTAAGTGTCATGACGGATAAATCACGTGAAAACCATAAGTTCTTATTTCAACTGTTATGGAAAAGTAATTTTTTTAAGCCAATTTAAAAGAAAAAAAAACATGTCACCAGTATGTAATTTTGATTTTTGTGAATATCTTCTCTCGTGTTTCCGTTTTAATAAACTTTTAATTTCCACGATCCCATTAGTACCTATTTCAAACTTTAAAATGAACCGATACGTTCAAGGTCCAAAACAATACAATCGGACATGATTTTTATAAAAGTATCGGAATCTACTACATTCCTTTTCAACCAATATATATCTACCGGTGGTGTACCACAAGGGTCTCATTTAAGCCCAATTTTGTTTTTTCTTTTTATAAACGATATTCTTAACATATTTGATAAAAAACACAAATGTATTACTTTTTGCAGACGATTTAAAAATATTTTAAATCATTAAAATCGCTTTAGATTGTATCTGTCTCCAAAATAACTTAAACAGGTTAATTAATTGGAGGACTCTTAACAAACTTTATCTAAACATAAATAAGTGTCATTCAATAAGATTTTACAAAATAAGTCAGCCAAATATTTGTCCATGTGAACTTAATAACTTAACCCTTACGTCTGTCGATGGAATTAATTACCTGAGCATAATTTTCGACTTTAAATTAAACGTTATATCCCATAAAAACGTAATTAAAAATAAGCGAATGAAAATGCTTGGTGTCAGTCTTTGAAATTCAATGGGATTTAGGAATATTTCAACCTAGAAAACTTTGCATACGCCTTTAGTTCGAAGTAAAATTGAATATAACTCCTCGATCTGGTCCCCCCATTTTAAAATACATTCAGATTCAATAGAAAAAATTCAACATAAGACACATTAATTATAAACTCGGCATTGCCATTGAAACCGTTAACTATAATTACTTGATGAAAGAACTAAATTTACTAAATCTCTCAGATCGAAGAATTATTTCCGACTTGATATTTACGTTCAAATTTGTAAATAGTAGTATAGACAGCCCTGATTTAATTAACCTCATTCAATTTCATATGTCTACGAGAGCAACTCGTTCCAAAATCCTGTTTAAATCTAACAACACCAGTACTGAACATTACAAATACTCGCTTGTATCTAGATTACATGAAGTTAGTAATAGATACTGTAATAGGCAAGCAACTTATTAGCCATAAAATTTATTTTTACATATGGTATCCCTACTACAAATAAAAGACAATCAACTGACGTTCTGTTATCCACAGAACACGAGATTTATTCGCTTTTCTGCCTCTTGCTGAATCGGTCGTGTAGTAGAACATACTAGTAACTTGTTGATTTGCATTTGCATCACTTCTAGTTTATAAATTTACCTTCTGAATTTTGTACGCGTTGAGAAATAAATTAATCAAATGGTGAATGGCAGATGTAGCGGATCTATTTAACTGCAAAGATAAGAACAAGAAGGCTATACTATCATATATTTTCAATCAATATTAATATAACATAAGTTTACTGTATGTTTTATATGTACGCATATCTTTTACCTTTATGTTCTTTATGAACTTTTATTCTTTATATACTCTATGATGTCACTGTACGACCCAATGCCACATTTAATAGTCACCTTTTTAAAATTATTTGTGCTATATTCTTATCCTTGTAGTTAACTGTGACACGTAATTATTGTGTATGATATATGTATACCTTTGGTATTAAATTAATAACAGTAGCTTATTTTAAACCACGTGCAATGTATATAGGTACTTCTTCTTAATAAATAATAATTATATAAAATTAAAGTACAGTCCCACACTAACATGCTTCTGGTAAAATGTATTCGCGTGTGTGATTATTCTCATCTACCCACACTTATTTGTCTGCTGTTGCTTCTCTCTGCATTACACCTGATACCACCTAATTACGTAATAATAATTTTATCCCCAATTTACACGATTAATGAAATAACTTTAAGCTTGCTTTTTAAATTATATGTACATTGAATACAAACTATTTTACATAAGGCAAGTCCATATCAATTTTTTATGACGTAAATTCATTTATTTCGGTTCTAAATGTTTTCTTGTTGTTTGAAAAATAATGAAGACGTAAGTAAAACGATGGAAGTCACGTTTTTCATTTAAAAAATATTATATTTCACGCGATCCTAACAACTCCGCGCAATTCCAATCAGTCCAAAGAAATTGATATTTGATCGTCTGCTCTCTGATACCTGATTTTTTTTACTAGTTTTAAAAGTAGCTGAAATGTGAATACAACAAATATCATGTTAAAATGTTTTTATGAACACCTGTTTATTTATACTAAGCAAATACTACTTTGAAGTCAAAAGGAACTATATTTCGTTTTTTGCCAAATCAAACCATAAAACCTGTGAACCCTTAGAGCGGGATCGATGTTCCGTGGATAGGGGAATAGGAAATTATAATAGATAAAAAAAAGTGCAACATAGGTAATGAAAAACTATAAGCTCCTCTGAAAATATAGAAAATATTTTATTTTTAAAGAGGTTTTGATTAATGAATTCATAAAATTGATTTATTTCCAACAACAGTTCTCATCGATTGTGGTTTGTGCGAGTAAATAAGTACGATCAAAAGTCAGGCTTTTCGGTTTTATTAAGCTGTCATAAATTCCCGTACGTCATTAACCTTTGAATCCGATTTTAAAAACTCTAGTGTACGTATTAAATGAAATGGCTTCAAGGTTATAGAACAATTAGTGTACACCCCTGGTAGAATACTTTATTAAGGGTAGATACATACACTAAAGAGGGCTCTACGTATTCGGATAATAGGACCGTTACAAAAGGTTCCCTATATTTGTAAGATATTCTGGCTTTGTAGGCAAACCGAAAATAATCAGATTTTCTTACACTCCTTTCTTCGTTCATTCTCTCTACATGCCCAAACCATCTAAGCGTCCCTTTCTTAATCTTACTCATTACGCTTACATCAGCCTTGCATTCTTTATGAATCTCAATATATTTCACACGATCATACATGGTTTTACCACACGCCTCGGAGATCTCATTTTTACGGCATTCAGTTAACTTTCATCCTTCCTCTGCCAGTTCCACGCCTCCCTTCCATACTTCAGGGTTGGTATTAGTACTCCATTGTGGACTGCTAGCTTCGCTTCTTTTGACAACTTTTTGTTAGCGTCAACCGCATTCTGTCCGCCGATAACGGAGTTTCCTGCATTAACCCTTCTTTCAATATCACTATCAGTCTTTCCATATCTGGTAAACATACTTCCCAAATATATAAACTCATCGACCTGCTCCAAGTATTCATCATTCACAACCTGATTGCATACTGTTTTCATACTCTCTCTTTCAAACACCATAACTTTAGACTTACTTAAATCAGCTAGAATAACACGTAAGTAATACAAATTGCTAATTAAGAACAAACTAATTTAGCTATTTAATAATTTAACTATTTTTCCTAAATTTAACCCTTAAGAGGAATATCTGATTGTACAAAGCGGAAGAAACACCAGCATTCCTTTTTCTGTCTGGAATTTCTATGCCAAAGCAACGATGTTCAGCTCGCAACGTAGTCGTACCCGTCATGGGGTATAAGTAAATTGGTAAGTAAGCGAATTGGTTAGTGACCCAAGAGTCCCAAGAGTCATACAAAACTTAATTTTGGATTTGAGACCAAAATACTCACCCGCTCACTGGTTAGAGAAGATTATCCCCACATTTATGCACCTCTAACCACAGGTGACACAGGAATACGGATAAATGTTCCTTGGCGCTGTACGCAAAAATTTTACAATACTTGTACAAAATAATATTTTCTTTTAATGTCAATTAAATATCTATTTATCTTTCATATTTCTATATTCTCCACTCATTACATAATCTGTGTGCCTTATTTACCTTTGCAACATATTTTATTTCACTTCGATTATTTTTTTTAGACCATTCATCACATGTTATTTCAATTTAAGTAGCAGAAGTAATATAATACGTGGATACGTGCGTGCGTTATTGAATATTAAATTTCCATTAGAAAACACATCCATCATCGCCGTGTAATTTTAACCGATCAATTTATACACAATACCCATTAAAATAAGGCTATCAAAAACTAAAAAGCAGTTTGTCCGTGTTACGTAAACGTGTAAATGGTTCATTTGTTTTAAAATCATTATCATCGTGTCGAAATTGGTCACCAAAGAGAATTTTTAAATTTCTATCAATCAGACATTATTCTCCTTATTTACTTTGCACGCTTCGAAATTAATTTTAAATGCTGGTGATCATTCTAATGCCATTAATTGACATCCAACACTTGCTATCTGGTGTTGACAACACTCACAATAGTCATCATCTAAATCTAAAAAGTACATTTGTTGCCGTTTTCTAAAATGAAGATTTCCCTCTTTATGTTGGAATAATCCCGGTAATACAAAAAAAAACTTCAGGACAAAGTGCCTACTCCAATTTAACCTTTGTAAATTTAAAAATTATTACCATGCGAGCGTAAAATTATATTTTTTCTCTTTTTTGGTAAATCGATTAACGAGATCCTGATGCGTGGGTAAATTACTCTGTATTACGCTTGAACATTATTCTAACTTTCACAGGCATTGTCAAATTGTATTTGTTCAACCGTCTGCAATGACCAATTAGAATCCCACAATAAACTAAAAACCTCCCTATCGGAGAGCTGAAAATTGTTTAAACAACGTGCGTTATTTACGAAAATGTGTACTCGTACGTGCGTATGACATATGAAGGTACTCACAGTACGCTCTATGACGTAGACAGGTCCCCGGAAGTCTGCAAATAGACGAGTGTGAACCCGCATAAATACACAATGCCAACTGTGTTTGCCCAGTTTATTTGCAAAATGATCCCAATAACGAGACGTTATCCTGATCAAACGACCGTCATAATTAATATTAAAAAAAAACATATTTATACCATAAGAATACGTGGTTACGTTACGAGTAAACACATTTTTGTTACGAATAACCTTACAATATTTGAAAATCTCCTACTACCATCACAGTAAGCGGAAGATGTTGCTTGTGTCTGAATGGAGGACTTAGCCACCCGAGGAATTGAACTCACGACGCCTGGGTGGGACCCAAACGCGATGCCAACTCAGCCACTGACCGCTCAACATAAATCTCTTCTTAATAAATGAATTAAATTTTACCTTTTAATCACCGCTTTATTAAGAGGAACGGCTCGCGGTCTGTTTCATTTAAAACTTAATTTTGGATTTGAGGCCAAAATACTCACCTAAAGCTGATGATCTTTTTTTCATGAGAAAGTATAGTAAATATCTAGTACGGATTACAAGTAATTTATTTATTTTTGTTTTACATTATGATTTTAGAGACACCTTTAATTATTTGGGGGCTAACGGTGATGTAAAAAAAAGTTTTACCCCGTCTACTTTGAAAATATAATGAAATATAAATTTTAAAAAATATATTAAAAAAATATCAAAATAAGCATTATGGTGGACTTTCAATTAAATTAAAAACGACCATTTTACGTTGGACCACAAATTTGCCGTATATAATTTAAAATATCGACCCGAAAAAAGGTTTTTTTTTATTATTTTGTTTTTGTATTTTTATTTACGTAATCATATTTACATATCAAATATGATATATATATTTTTAAATACCGTAAATTCACAAATATTTTCCTAAATTGCCTCTAAAATTAAGTTTTTTTTTCATTCTTCATAAAACATAAATAAATAAAATACTTCTCACACGTACTAGCTATTTACTAAACCTGTTTGGATGGGTATTTTGGCAAATCCAAAATTAAATTATCTATGAAACAGGCAGCGCAGCCGTTCCTCTTAATATTTTTACTTTATTAATATATACATATTATATAGAGAGTATGTAAGTATAATGCTTATTATTATAACACAAGCATAACATGTTTCGAAAGCGAAGCTTTCCTCATCAGGACATAAAGAATACATTAGTTTTTTTTTAATTTCTTCAAAAGATTGGTATTCGCTTTGTGGTGTCATTATTAATAAATGAATTAATAATTACCTGGTAATAACAACTTTATTAATATATGCATGTTTCGAAAGCGATTCTTTCCTCATCGGGAATATTCAGAAACATGTTTATACGTACGTGTATTAAAAAAGTGATGAGTACAAAGTAATTTTTAATTCATTTCCAAAGAAATTTTTAATTCGTTTACTAATAATAACGCCGCAAAGTAAATACAAATCTTTTGAAGAAATTATAAATCTCTTCTCTTCATAAAATCGTGTCGATAGATAAATAATAAAAATAAAATAAAAGTCAAATCTACAAAACAAATATATGGCCTCACAAATCCACTCAAACATCGGCACTTATCATTCATAATGTAGTCAAATATTCGCCCTGGGAATTTATGGAAAGTGTTTTTCCGTAAGTAACTTGATATTTACGTTACGTGATTGTTTATATTAATACGAGGATTACGTTTTATGGATTTTTATTCTACTCTGCTGAAGAGATTGAATGCTGGAATAATCATGTTTCACTTAGTTTTGCATTCAAACCTAAATATTAGCTAGCAGTTCACAATGGAGTGCTGATACCAACCCTGAGTGAGTGAGTATGGCAGTGAGGCGTGGAATTGTCAGAGGAAGGATGAATGTTAACTGAATGCCGTAGAATTGAGACCTCAGAGGCGAATGCGTGGTAAAAACATCTATGACGTGTGATAAAAATTGAGATTCGTAAAAAATTCAAGGCTGATGTAAGCGTAATGAGTAAGATTAAGAAAGGGACCCTGAGATAGTTTGGGCATGTAGAACGAATGAAGGAAGAAAGGGGTGGAAGAAGAATATATGACGCGAATGTAAATAGAAGAAGAAGCCGGGGACGCCCTTATGAAAATTATTCGCACGGCTTTTTTTTTGCAAAAATCGTCCTCTTTTGACAAGAACACAATACTTCTACAATAATTAATATCAGGAACAATGATGACATTTTATACAGTTTTACAGGATGTTTTATATCGTAGTGTGAACAGTTTGCTTCTCTCGTAGTCAGCTAGGCAAACAATGCACCATAAAATATCTGAAATTCATTCAGTCAGATTTACGCAAAATCAAGATTTATTAAATTACGGCGCTCTAAAAGATTCCATCTGCGAATGAAGCTTTATTAAAGAAACAAAAGCTAATTCTCGGTGCAAGTCAATCTACCACAAGAAACAAAAGTCTGCTTTTATAATCTAATTATTTTGGGGTTTGGCATGAAGCTGTAATATATTTAAGGATAGCTTAAAATCCGCGTTGCTATCAAAAAGGCTAATTACGTTATAAATTATGAAAGGTGGGAAGAAAAATTAAAGTACATACCTACTGGGTTTAGCGGGATAGCTGCGCCGTGTTCGCGTAAAACGAAGTACACTTCAGGGGCGTTTTGCAGGGTAAGTATTATTGGAACAACAAAGTTGAGGGACTGTTTGCGAAATAAATTATGGTCTGTTATTCTCTTTGTTCTCGCCTAATATAGCCTGAATTAATGGGACAAGGATCCAGCAAGGGATAGCTCCATCTGCAATGGAATAATTCGGTTACTTCTAATTTTGAAACTGTCAATTCGTGTTTTCATTTTAGAATGATTTTTTTTAAATTACAAAAAACCTTCGTAACTTTTTTCCACTTCTGTGCTTTCTACCTGACTGGTTTCACCTTTTCACGGGCATCGTCAGACTGACACAATTAAAATTAAATCTATGGTATATATATATATATATATATATAGCATCTATGTCAGGAGTGAGGCCCCCTGCTTTCTAATACTGTTTTTATTTGTGACTTGAAATTTGTTTTATTGCTGACGGTACTGTTTTGTTTGTAAAAACTACTTCCGGGTTGGTTTATTACCCTCTGGAAGACGGATTACATTGTGTTTGTTTACTGAATCTATGGGTTTTTTAAAAAAAATATATATATATGATATAATGTTACTTAGGCCATAGAGACCTAAGTAACTTAGGATTTGACTTTTGGATTGAACGGACACGCGAAAGCGATCAGTTCAAAACAAAACTCAAGACATAATGCCTCTGAAGATGGACAATGTGATTTGTCTGAAACGTGAGGAGTTAAAAAGTCCTTCTAAGGACCCGTGAAAATCTCAACCGTAACATACATATATATGATCACCTCTTCCCGTAGTATGTTGATCTGGTAAGATTTTAACGACATTTGTTGATCTACCTTTAACACCGTTTATCTGGGCTCCGATGGAATACATCTGTACGAGTTGGCAACAGTGCCTTAATCATTGCCAAGGTTGCCAGTTTGCAACTGATTATATATATTATATGCTTGATTATAAAACAATGATTTTGACTCTTCAATTTTTGCCCTATATTCAAATGATGTAGAAAAAATACTAAAAAAGTTATTGTGATACCTGTAAATGCGGGCTTTTGGGCCTAGACCATAGGTTTCCAATCTTTTTCACCTTGGACCCCTAGCCGTTGATGTTTTTTTTTGTAGAGTGAATAATTGTAGAAAAAAATGTATAAATATTTTTTTATAATGTATATATAAATATATATTTATTGAAAATAAAATTTAAGTAATTATTTTGATTTGGAACGAAACAAATCAGAATCTAGCAAAATCTTAGATAAAAATAATACACAAATAAATTATGTTAATGAGAGAGATGAACCTGATGCTCCGACAGCAAATGGTCAATAATTGGTTTCAAATTAGTGAGGTATAAAATAATATTGGTAACCGCGTTAAAAGCCCTTTCCACGAGGTATGAAGATGGAAAATTCTTAAAATGAATTCTCATGTTAGAGAGGGTTCAGAAAAAGTTTTTGAGATTTCTTTACATGAGGGAGTACGGACTCTATCCGTGGCTTTATCCAACTAACTTTCTTCTGGGCATGCTTGGATTTCACTCCCTGCAGCTCAGAAGAGAGGGGTATGCCGCTACCCACTTTTTTAGACTGCTGCGAGGCTCCATAGAGAATTCAGCTATTTTGGAACGCATAAGTCTTTATGTTCCTGATGACTATCTAAGACAGCGTCGTCATAGATTATTCTATCTTCCTACCTGTAGGACCAACCTGCCAATGGTTCTCCCGGTGGGGAGGAGTATATTGCTCCTGAACAAAATCTCACAGGATATCGACATATTTTGCGTCAGTGAGGAAAGATTCAAAAGGGAAATTCTATTGATTCTTGAAAGAATCTCTTCTCATTGACGGGATCTTCACCACTGCCTGAATTTATTTAAATATTTCTGAATTTATTTTTTTATTTTTAGTATATTTCTTTTTCCTTGTACATTGTTTTACAAATATTGAATAGGTACCTGTAATTTCTCTTACGTATTAAATATAACATGTTTGTAATTGTATTAGAAATTAAATAAAAACATTATTATTATTAAAAGCTATGAAAAACTTTCTTACGATAGCCTATGATGCAGGATGAGCAACAGGAATATTTTAGGAAGCTAAAACTGCTAATAACTCTTTATACACTGTGCCTTATGTTCTTCGTTTGTGCTTAATCCAATGAGTTCAGTTGCTGATTTGAAATTTTGTAAAAACTTGCACATGAACGAGCCTGCCGCAATATTGCACCAACTCCGCCAGATAGCGTTATTAACTCAATGAACCTTTTGGGCAGACCATGATCTTTCTTTCCTCTTAACCTTCTCATGTCTGAGCACCGCTTACATCATCAACATCTACAAATCTACTTGCAGGCTTTCTTTCATATGAATAAATAACATTTTATTTAAAAGAAAATTAGAAGAGAAACAGAACATCAACTTAGGTGGGGGGGCAAGGAAAAAGGAGCTTAAGAGGGAGGGAAGAAGGTGGGCGGAGGTAATGGAAATATTAAAAAAATGGGGATGTTAAAAAAATCTAGTTATTTATTAAGTAGATTGGTTTTATTGATTTTTAATTACTTTTTTATTTCAAGAGCTTCAAGATTATTAAGGCGTAGATTTGAATTTTTAGCTGTAAAATTATACAACAAACTCCCACTTAGTATCAAACATAGTAGATGAATCAATAATTGCGTTAAGACAAGCAAAACTTGGCTAAAAGAATGAACAGAAGAAGAACTGACTAGTATTGTTAAAACAATGTCATAGAAGTTACTGGTAATATAATACCCAAACCTTGAAGATAAAATATAGAAGTCGCTGAGCCCCCTTAATCACAACCCGGTTCGCCTCAACACAGGATCTGTTAGTGAGGAGGACTATGAAAAAAATTCTGTAATATGTATGTATTTTTTTTTAATTTACACCTTACCTTAAAATGTCAAAATTTTATAGAAATTAATTTTTAAAAAGTATATTAGTAAATCATGTGTTGGAAAAACGTGTGGCCAAAGCCATCGCATTTTCTTTTCTATGTTTTTTCCGCTACCATAACGAAACATTCTTTCTTGAAAAGAAATGTGTTTTCTGCAGCAAAAGTTTTCTAATTACAAAACTTCGCTTAGTATAAATCAACTATTTGATATTCGTTTTCAATAGAAACTTCTTGGTATAAAATCTTTGGATGAATACGACAATGTGACATCTTTTCATTTTATCAGTTATTAAGTTGCACGATGTCATAAAATTCGGAAATAGTCGGTAAAAGTTTCCATAATCAATATTACTACTCATCCGTTAGCAATTTTGTCTTGGAATCTATAATAATCACAACAATTCTACGAGTGGAACCAGTACATCTAAATATTTATGAAATATTACTTTGACGAGACACCTTTCGTTACTGCTATTAAGTTCCCTAATTAGAAATTCAATTTAAACCCAACCATTAACCAAAATATATTAAGAACATGTTGATATGCATATATTTAATAAAGTGGTGATTACAAAGTAATTTTTAATTCATTCATGAATAAATATATATTCTTTTAAATAATAAAAGTTACTTTGTTTAAACCACTGTTATTAATGTGTAAATAACTATATGTTTCAGAAGCAAAGCTCCCCTCATCAGGATAAACAATATGCATTCTAAAAATAATGACAAGTATAGACAAATAATTAGCAAATATAACAAATTATAAACATAAAGAAAGAAAAATTATGAAGTGATGAAAGTTATGAAACAATAAAAAATAATTATAAAATATAGATAAAAAAAATTGTATTAAAAGAGTTTTTTTTTTAATTATTAATATAGCGATAACTGATTAAAAAAATATATCCATTTAATCGACTATGAACACTTTTTATAATATCTAAAGTTTTATTATATTTTTTTTTTTTCAATTATTTTAACATTTTTAATTAATTACTTACCTACTTTCATCATTTATTTTTAGTATTTTGTTTATGTATGCAATTTGTTCTGTTTGCTTATTATTTATCGATGCTTGGCATTATTTTTATTACGTGTATTTTTATATCCCGATTAGGGGAGCTTTGCTTCTGAAACATGTAGATATTTACATATTAAAAACAGTGGTTTAAACAAAGTAATAATTTTTTTTTAATAATGACTCCTGAAAGTGATTACGCATCCTTTGAAGAATTTTTATTTAACATATTTTCTTGTGAAGCGGTAACTTTGTGATGTGACCTTATAATTTTAAAGTAAAACAGTATCTTTGATTACTTTTCTTTTTTTTTTTAAATACTTCTTACCGACCGGGTTTCACTACTGTAGTTTCTTCGTAGGGAATAATAAATAATCAAATTTCATCTGCCGATGCACGAGAAATTCAGTAATTATTTTCTCTTGATTTTTTTAAACCGTTTTATTTAATTGAAGCATCTTTTTCAACAACGGACATAAAGAACAACAGGGTCTTTACAAGACCAAAACAGATAATTACCGAGAGAGTGTGTTTAAGGGGGCCGAGGTGCTGAAAATAATTTCTTGAGAGATGCGGTGGAAGCCAGTGGTGAGTGAATTACAAACTCCATTACTGGAGGAGCACCCGGCATCGAACCCTTTCTACTCATTATAGAAACTTCTCAGATGTGGTCGATACCGTATAGAATGGTTGGAGAAATCAAATAGAGAAGCGATTCAAGGAGAAACTACAGCTGCTTTGGACCGAGGTTATGTTATACAAGGAGCACTAGACGGAAATTCCTGGAGACATCTTGTCGAACAATGTAAATATGAAAATGCGATGAAAATTTCCACATTTGTGATTTGTACTGAAAGGCAAGGCCTTTCCCGACACTAACATATGCGAGTCTTCCCTTCAATACGCATTATGCATACATGTACGTATGGCCATCAAAAATTACTCTTTACGTATTTATAAAAAGTTCAAAGTAGAAATTCTGCGACGAAAATCGAAACATTCTAAAATCATACCTCTATGTAAGAATCATATGTTTTAAAGGGTCACTCGACAGTTGATCCCCCGACAGTTGGCCCCCCGACAGTTGATCCCTCTGATAGTTGATCCCCTAAACGATTATTTCTACTGTACGTCCTCATTTTTAAAGTAAGGATGCAAAGAGGATATGCGACCGTATAACGAAAGTCGACATACTTATATTTGCAGGCGCCTTGAGTGGAAATTCGCTACAGAAAATAATTTTACTAACAATAATATCGAGTCCTCGATGGATTACGCAGTGAGGATATATGGCCGAATAACTAAATACGACATACTTCTATGCTCCTACTTGCATATACTATAGCTAAATGTCCTCGAACAACTCGCCAACTGTTATGGAGCCATTTTAAAGTTGGAGTGAGAAAAGCTGACGTGTTATGAATGAAGCCACCCTACCGAAGCATTCAACTACCGCATCCCATTTAATGCGGCATTTTAGTGTCCAAACAAACTGGTTCAATGCAATTTTATATCACAGAAACTGCAGTAAAGAGGTCGCAGCCACCCTAAAGCCATACCCTATTTAGGGGGTACACCCACTGGGTTGCGCAACTTTACAGCAAGTGCAGTGGAAGTACCCCTTTACTCTTTGCGTCACAACACATATCAATTTGGCTGCCAACAAACTTTGTTGCCAGTTTGTAAGTGTGCACTATAACAATACATTTTTATTGTGTAACGGGGTCATGTAACGAACGTTCCAGCGAATTATAAGGGCATAACGCAATTTAGTTACAGCATGCGATTGAAAGCTTTCGTTTATGGCAAAATCGTGGTTTATTATTTTTTTTACAGTACAGGAGGCTCGGAGGGAAATAATTTCCCTCAAAGCCTTTATCATCTTTGAGTATGCTGTGTGGAGGGTCTTTTAGAGGATAGGGAGGCGTGAACTTGGATCTTGAACACAAGAACGAGTCGTAGAAGCGACGCGTTCTCATGTGTGAGTGCAAATGTTCTGTGTGCTAATGTGATTGCAATGTGATTGCAATGTGATTGCAAATGTGATTGCAAATGTGATTGCAAATGTGATTGCAAATGTGATTGCAAATATTGTGTGTGCAACCGTGTGCAAATGTGTTTCGTCTTTCCTTTTCAACTAATTATGGGTCGTTTTTAAAACACGTTTTATTAAAATGAATATATGACTTTATTCCAAATATAGACGCTTCAGGGTTGCCTTTATGCCACATTTTTATTAATTTGTATAATATTAATACAGTCGTAGCTTGAGAATGTTTGAACTCTTTGAAAAATGTTGGGATTTATGTAACTTAAGAATATTTAAAAAATTAAAAAGAATTACTTTGTTTAAACCACTGTTTTTAATATATGAATATCTACACGTTTCAGAAGCAAAGCTCCCCTCATCAGGAATAATATACTCAACAATATACTATATATTTATATATTAAAAACGGTAGCCTAAAGAAAATAGATCTTATCAATATATTAATTATGAAGCCACAAAGGGATTACGCATCTTTTGAAGAAAAAATTAAGAATTGGGTTTATTAAGTAAAACGGTAACTTTTGCCGTTAACTTTCATTTTCAAAATATTTTATCTCATCATCATAATTATACATCTGAATAATGCATTTGAGCCTTTTTTGAGCTAAAAGATATATTGGGATTAAACTGAAAAGCTAGTGCCGATGATATGATTTTAAAAAAATGTAGATACATCTTTAAAAATTCGAAATTGAGAACATTCAGCATCATGCATAAACGTCCTATACACTTGAGCTTTAAAATCCTTATATGTATTTTCCTTTGTTTCAGACGCAACAAGTCGTAAGGAGACACTTCCTCTCCCTTACGTCATAAACCCACCCCTTCCTTCACATTTCCCACTTACAGCCCTTCTCCAAGCCGAGGAGCCTGAAAGCTTCCCTTCTCTAAGAAAAGTCGGCGCCCAGCGTCGTCCAAACTTTACAGGTTAGTACTCTTCCTTCCCCCCTACCTGCCTTCCACCCTTCTTGGCGCGCTTCCTTCCTCCCATACTCCGGAAATCTCTTGACCCCTGCTACTTGAACTTATGTAAGATTTACGGCGCTCCTCCATCTTCGTAGTTACAGCACAATAAATAATTAAAGTTCATCTATTGAGGCAGAGGAATTTTATGTTCGGCCCTGTACTGTTTTTTTAGTGCTTTTGCTGAAAAAATAATATTTTATGTGAATTCGTAACGCATTATTGAATACTTACGCCTACATACGTATGATTTATGAAAACACGTATATAACCGAGTGCATGGAAAGCTAATCAGATTTTTGGCTAATATTTACTTATGACAGGAGTGCGTTGTCATGGATACTTCGCGGAAGTTCATCAAATAAGGGATGATGTGTTAATGCCAACTGAGTCTTCAAGAGACATATCCCTGTGGAAAGTAGAAAAAATAAATTTGTAACTGGCAGATTTTTTCAGAGCCGAGAATGCATAAGAACTACTCGTAAACACAATATTTTATACTTGTTTTCAGATTTTAGATCGGTGATATAGTAATCAATTACGCCTGTTCCTTAAATCCTGCGGAGTACTCCTGTTGGAAATGTTGTTATAAAAATGGAGGATAATATTAACAAGTCTTGAACTTGAAGTATGATATCGGTGAAAATGGCGTAAATTGAACTGGTCTCATTATCTAAGTTGGTTAAGCGGTTACCCCGGATAGGTAGAGGTCCTGGGTTCGAGTCCCAGATGCGACTGAAATCTTTTTAATTTCTGTTGTTTTTTCGGTTTCGTGGTTCATTTTGGGATGTGTTAATATTATCTTCTTAAATGATTAAATATTACAATGAGGTTTACAAACTTCAATAAGTTATAAAAAATAAATTGAATATCCTTTTATATAATATTTGAAAGCTTTTGCCAAAAACCGGAGCTTATTCCACTTATTTAATAATAATATCACATCAGGAATAAATGAAAGCCTAGATATGACTAAAAAATGTATAGGGATATTAAAATATCTGAGAAAAGTATTTGGCAGTATATATCACTTGAAAATAGTGAAAAAAATGAGATAATCTTAACATTAACGAGAATGTAGAAAGTTGGATAAAAAGCTTCTTAAAAAATTACCCACAGTAAACAACAAACACAAGTCAAAATAAACAACATAATGTATTATAGTGCTGGGGAGACATTCGAATATGGGATTCCTCAAGGTACGGTAGAAGGTCCGATATTATTCATCATATATGTAAACGAGATATTATCTCAATCACTTAACGGTAGTATACACTCTTATGCAGACGATATTGTACATATTGAAACTGATAATTCATGATATACAGTGAAACAGAAAGTACCAGAAGATACAAATAATATACTTAAATACTGGTATTGACATAAACCTACTATCCTTAAATAGCGAAAAAACTCACTTTATGCAATTCGCAATAAAATCAAATGACGTTTCCCAAAAATTTGATATAATTATAAGTTAGAACATGACCACTTTTAAAATACCTACATAATAAAAACAGCTGTATTATAAACTGCAGTCTACAATAGAGTGCTGTTACCAACCCTGATGTATGGCAGTGAGGCATGGAACTGGCAGAGGAAGGATGAAAGTAGACTGAATGCTGTAGAAATGAGATCTCTGAGACGAAAGTGTGGTAAAACCATGTATGATCGTGCAAAAAATGTTGAGATTCGTAAATAATGCAAGGCTGGTGTAAGTGTAATAAGCAAGATTAAGAAAGGGACACCAAGATGGTTCGGGCATGTAGAGCGAATGAACGAAGAAAGGAGTTTAAGGAGAATATGTAACGCGAATGTGAATGGAAGACAAAGCAGGGGAGGTCTGAGGAAGACATGGCACGATCAAGTGAATCAAATACTTGAGTTGGGCCATGTCAAAAGTCGGAATAACAGAAGAGAATGTATGAGTCGTTGTATGAACGTGAATGAAGCAAGAAGTGCATACCAAGATCGAGTTGTTTGGCGGTCCGTACCCTCTTCCTACCCCTTCAGGGAAAAGGCGTGATGGTTAGTTAGTTAGTTAATAATAAACTGTTACATTAAAAAAAAATTACATACTTAGGATTTATGATAGATAAAAACCTAAACTAGAGAGATCAAAGCAACCTAACCGTTAACAAAATTAGAAAATTAATTTAGGTACATTCTTTTAAGAAGTCTAAAATTTTTCTCATTGGAAAATTTAACACCTGTTTACCACGCTATAGTACAATCATATCTCTAATACGCCTTAATCAGCTGTGGAGCTTCATGTAAAATAAATCTACCCCCTGTTAAAATTTAGCATCGTCTAATTATTAAATTGATATTTTTATTAACAGATTTTCCATCAGACCTCATTTTTGAAAAATTTAAAGTAATAAACTCCTTTTCACTCCGAAAAATCAAAACAATTGAAATAATAAAAGGAAAAAAAATCATAGTTTTTTAACTGAACAAAACTTTTTAATGGCGCGCACGATAAACGCGCCTGATCGACATGATATATAATATACATGAGTGCATGACATTGTGAAAAAAAAATCAACGTGCTTTTATATTTCGGATGACGTAAAAACGTATGAAATTGTATAATACGAGGAACAAGTTTTTGGATTGTAGATAAGTAAAACGATAATTGAAAAAAAAAGAATAGTTCCTATGCGTTACTCCTATAATCGTTGCAACATAAAAATATCATTCAGGTATCTTTTAAACATGGGTATACTTATATTAAATGTATCTATAGCAGAGGTGAATTTGTTTCCAAGTGTATGTAGGCGAGAAATGGGTGCACGTCCCAGGTAATTAGTCCCAGAATTATTGTTGCAGAATGATATGTTTTGCCGAGTTTGTCGATTAGGTACTTTGAAGTTGATTAGTTGCAGGAGTTTAATAAAATATTTCTCTTATGTAATAGCGAACGCCCGTGTTTAGAAGAGGAGTGACCATCTATAATATTAGTATAATTAGAATCTATATATACAATATTGTACATCTACAAATCAAAAACGTTTCCCTTTATAGCTTCTCTGTGTCATGCTCGTATACATTATTATACATACATATATATCATAAATATGTTAATTAATTAATTAATTAATAATTGGATGATTTTTATAGCGCCGCTTTTGTGAGAAATCACCTCAGGGGCGCTGTACAAATATTACTTCCTATTCTTATATTACGTCTATTCTACGAATTTATTATTATTATATTATTTTTTTTTTTTAAACATTTATTTTCTCTTTTTGGACAGGCCATCATTACACATTATTTATAGACCATATAAAGAGATGAAGTTAAATTATCAAAACAAAATTTAATGTTAAATTGAAAAAAAAGAAGCTAACTGTATTTATTCCTTACGATATATTGCAAGACGCTAATACAAATGATAGAGTGATTGTTTCCATTATATTCAAGAATGCATTTAATATTGCAAGACGCTAATACAAATGATAGAGTGATTGTTTCCATTATATTCAAGAATGTATTTAATATTGCAAGACGCTAATACAAATGATAGAGTGATTGTTTCCATTATATTCAAGAATGTATTTAATATTGCAAGACGCTAATACAAATGATAGAGTGATTGTTTCCATTATATTCAAGAATGTATTTAATATTGCAAGACGCTAATACAAATGATAGAGTGATTGTTTCCATTATATTCAAGAATGTATTTAATATTGCAAGACGCTAATACAAATGATAGAGTGACTGCTTCCATTATATTCAAGAATGTATTTAAGCTAAGACAAATAATTATTATCCATATTTTAGGATAAATAACACAGAACACTCTTAAAAGGGTGGAGCGGCGGGGGAGGATGATGGCCGGTGGGATTTATCCAGAGGGCCCTCAAAATCTTCTTTGTATTGGTGTTGGTCTGCACGTACGCCAGGCGCTTGTCAGCTGGCTTCAGGATCAGGAGGAGCACTTCATCGTGTAGTCCACTGACATCATTGCTCCTGCATTATCGAATTCCCTGCAGTATCAGTTGCTTCTTGGCAAAGAACTCATACCCTCTACCACCTGATGCACCCGGCAGATCAGGTCAAAGTCGTGCTTGTTGAGGTACTTGGCCACTATCTCAATGACGTAGGTAAAGGCTCGTTCTCGCCCCAGCTGGTGTTCTTGTTGGGGTTCACTTCCCGGATGTATACAATACAATACAATATTTTTACAACCACCGCACTCCACTAGTTCACGTGTTCGACCGTCCGCCGCCAGATGTATTATTACTCTAAGGATGTGACCGATGTCTAATGCGTTAATTCGGAAGAACGAAGCAGATTTCAACTCAAAATATTTGGCTTTTTATTATAAACTTGATTTAAGCTCGAAACGACAGCACTAAAATTATGTTTATGTTTTACACTTATATACCCGCTATGTACTTAAGTGAAAACTTAAGTGAAATAAACTTAAGTGAAATGAATACTTAAGTAAAAACCTATTATTGGTTAATTTTTTAAATATATTTGATAAATTTAATTATTGCTGTAAACTGTTGGTTTTCCAAATAAAATAAAATAAAATAAAAATAAAATGTACCATGTTATTTTTTTGTTAGCTTAAAACTTTTTTTTCTTTTCTTTCTGTACACAAAATCATTTAAAAGTTAAAATATGTAAAAGCCCATCGGGGCGTTAAAAATTAATAAATTAACAAAAATAAATAAATAAAGACATTAAAAAATTTAAAACATTTTAAAATGAATATTATTGTACCTTTGTGAACTGATTAATCGAAAAAAAAATGACGTCATGAGATTTGACCAGCGAATTTTCACTCTAACTCATCCAGCTGTGCCGGGTTCTGCGATAAGGTGGGTACTTGCTCAACTTTCATACATTTATTGACCGTGGTAGTATCGCCTTGTCAGCAGCTCGTATTAAAGTGGATTATTAGTGTTATATCCCTGAGAAGGGTTTGGCTATCGGATTGAGACAACTGCTGAAACTATTTTTCTCGTGGATGTTCTAAAAAAATAAATTCACGTTGAAAAACAATCGGATCCGTGCCTCTGAAAAGTCAGCATTTTGTTGAGAAGGATGTTTCCTTTTTTCCAAATTAATTGTACGCTGAAAAAAATCTTTTGGGACAATTAAAATAGGACGACTATGGATTTATCCCTAAAATGGAAGCGTTTTTCCTTACCCCATTAATGGAAGTAAGAAATATGTTTTTATCATATTTTAAATCAGGCTTTTTTTCTTATCTTTGATTCATCTTAATCGTTTAGAGTAATACATATTTCAATATGATCGAAATATATACTTTAATTGATCTAAAATTTTTTCATACAAATACAATCGGTTTCCCATTAGAAAAAAATTATAATTTAGAAATCAGAAATAGTATTAATAGTCAATTAAATATAATTAACAACCATTTTTTAAATAGCTATCGCTTGAATTTGTTTTTATATTAATATTAAAAATAATAATTTCTTTTATAATTTATAATGTAAATTTGTTTTTCAATGATTTAATTTAAAAGACCTTCAATTTATAATTATTATTATTCTACCCTTCTAGATATAAAAGTACCTCATAGCATCAGCATAATTGAGTACGGAACAAAGGTCTTCGCGGATCAAACAGTTTGAAATTCTAGGGTCGCTTTTTGTAACTTTACTCCCACCTCTAATTAAAAAACTCTTTACCGGAGAGCGAAAATTACAAACTTTATCGTTGTTAATCGACAGCTTACGAAAGAAATTCACGCAGAGGAATTTTCTCCAGCAAAGAAGGAAAATCAATTATGCATAATTATACTTTTAAAATGCAGGACATCCTTAGCTTATGTTTCGGGTGGGAGGGGAAGGGGGTCTTGTACTTAGCTTATGTTTCGGGTGGGATGTTGTACTTTTGATGTAGGTATTTAAATCGCAGCTTCATTAGTAAATGTGCTTTAATCTACAGCGTACACATTGATATTGCCAAAAAACACAAATACTGTCAGAATGCACTAAGGTCAAATTACATTATTTTAGCCCCATACGATTCAGAAAGTATTGCACTCTATTGCACAATTGGTTATTTACGTTTATTATTTAACTGCTGTCTTAGAATAATGAATCCATCCATTGTAAAATGTTCCCATTTATTTCTGAAGAATTTGATTGAATATTATCATATCTACCTTATGCATTGAACGAGTTCATAAGAAAAAAAAAAGTTTTTCTCCTCAGTTGACAGTATACTTGGTTATATTCAACATATTTTATTTTCCGATATTACCATCGTTCATTATTAGTAGCGTTTTGCCCATTGCACCCAATGGAGGTAATTACATTTTCTTATTATTCCCAAATGCAAATTCGTAATTTTATAAATAAATGAATTTAAAATTATTTTGTACTCACCACTTTATTAATATACGAGTACGCACATCAACATGTTTCGAAAGCTATGCTTTCTTCATCAGGAATATATAGAATACTATGTTTTTTAATAAAACGTATTCTACATATTCCTAATAGATATGTGTATATTAATAAAGTGGTGAATACAAAACAATTTTAAATTCATTTATTAATAATGACGCCACAAAGTGAATACCAATATTTTGAAGAAATTATCATAATTTTATACTTGCAAATAATTACTAATACTTGAATTTATTTTTCTTCATTATTCCCTTATTTTAAATCATGAGTTGTTGGGTAGATAGTGTCAAGAAAACTATGCTAAAAAGGGTACTGAAAGCTGTACTGTAATGAAAAGGTTATCGTTTGACCCATTGTACCCGTTGATATGATAAAATTTTATTATCATTCCAAAAACCTTTATTTTATGCATGCAAACTGATATTTGAATTTATTTTTCTTCATTATTCCTTAAGTAGAAATCAAAATTTGATACATATGATTTCCTATTTTTGCTTAAGGGGAACGAACGGCTGCGGTGCCTGTTTCATACAAAACTGAATTTTGGATTGGAGGCCAAAATACCCATCCAAACCGAATGATCTATTTTTTAAGTAAAGTTTTAGTTAATATCTAGTACGGATGAGAATTTTATTTATTTTTGTTTTACCTTATGAAATATCGGCCATTAAAGGATTGAGTTCTAAGGGGTGCATTTCTTCTTTTTTTTTAAATATGTTATTGATTGGTACATACATCAAAAACACCCAAATCTAAAGGCCGGGACACCGAATCAAATCAGAATCTTTCAAATAATATGGCTTTTTTTTAATTCCTTCATTTTTTCAAATGTTACATAATTATTTTAATAAACTCTATTTAAATTGATTGATATCAGTTAGATTAGTAAAATAATTAATATTCAATGTAGAGCCGTCGATGTATGTATGATGTTTTGAAGATTTATCTCTACCTATAACAGCCACGTAATGAGGATGGAATTTTTGGAATTTTTTTCAAAGCCTGGTGTTCCCGCTCGAGAACTTCGTCACAACGTATTGTCTAGCATCTAGAGTCTAGAAAGTCGCACAAAGCTGTACTTCATTTCACCCGTACTAATAGCAAGCCATTGTCTAAAAATAGATATTTTTAACCCAATGAAATTTCTATTTGGCATTCACTCAAAAATACAAATAATGAACTGATAACTAATTCGGAAGAATAGCGACAATTTATGGATTTGGATGTACTTCTCATGTTTCACGAATGCGTACAAAATTGATCAATAAACTGAAAAAGTTTACGCTACTCGTGAAACAAATTTTCACCATTCTTGTAAAATCTGCTTTAATTCTACCTACCCTCAAAACGGCAAAGAGAAGTTTTCTAAAGGCGATATAATCTTGACCCTTCTAAACTTTGCCACTAAAACTCCTGAATTTGGAAAATCTGTTCGACTTTCTATTCATGGTTTTAGCATAAAATTCCATATGTTTAAAATGTGTAAAGAGCGTGGTTAGGAGACCATCTTTATTATTTTTACCATAATAAGGAACTCCAGTCCAATTTATTTTGTTTTACCAATAATGAAATTCAAACTTAAATACCAGTATATTTTGTTTTTTTCTAAAGATAGTTTTCATAGTTAAAATAATTTTCAAAGTTAAAATTTTTCAAAGTTCTCCAAAACGCTGCAAATCTATGGCAGTCGGTTTTAAGGTTGGAATGTCAAATTTCAAAACAAGGATGAGCTTTACCGTACATAATTTTATATTCTATTAATACTAAACCATAACTAAACATAAGTAAAAATATTATATTCATTTTTAGAAACTTTAACTCGGAGAATAATAATAGTATTGAGCATTAAAATTATCATAATATTCGTATTGATAATTGATTTGCTAATGAATACTCTAATTTATATCATTAATAATAGTTTATTTATTTATTTTTATATTGAACACCAATTATAGAGCTTAAAGTCATCCTAATTAAGATTAAATTTCCCAAAACTAAAAAAAATACATATTTAAAATACAAAACGAAATCGAAAAATAAAAATGTTCATACTAATCCAAAAACAGATTATACACGTGACGTCAGATATTCCAAACGCAATGGTACTAACACATCGAGGTGTTTTGATGAGATGATTATTGATACACTTTTAAATTACGATTTATAAATTGTACAAATAATGAAAGTTATATATTCAGAATCATCGTTTTGCTGACCTATATGAATATATATATTTGTATGGCTATAATATTTTTCACTAGAGTTCCTTATCACCGAGCGACCAAACGACCAAATTATTTTCAACAAAGTGTGATTTTATAAGGGCCTTCTTAAATAGTTAAACTGTTTAAGGCCTTCCCTAACTGAACATTTTCATTTTTACATATTTCTTTCGCCTGAACTATTGAGAAAGTTCTTTCAAAATAAAATATTTCGAAAAAATGTTCAAATCCGTTTTCACACGAATCGCTTTTTCTGACTTATGCGGGTTATAACTCATGAACGGAGGTACAGAACGCTTTTAAATTTGTACAGTATATTTATGTATCACCTTTGGTTTGAAATTCGAAAAAAACGTGTTAGTTGAAAATTAAGTCAAAAAGTTTACCTACATTTTTATATTTTATATTTTTTATTGGTTTAAATGGAAGGGACAACTTTTATCTAATTATAAATATGACATTGTTTTTTTTTATTATATTTAATGTAACGCAATTTGATAATGTTGTTATTAATTTCCATAAGTATTTTTTTTTTATTATTGTGACAGCTGTTTCCGCATTCAAGGCTATTTTAAAACTGTGGATAGGCGACATTGCGATGACTTGCTTATATGATTTTGTTTAAACCGACTCGATTTTAATTTAGACGGTGCTTAAAATGATTTATTACCGGTAAAACTGATTTAGTCAGAAAATTATAAAAAAAATATTTATTGGAGGTACTTACATTTATAATGTGTTTTCCCCGCATTAAATAACAATGTTTTCTTAATTGATTTATAATCATGTCGATTTCTTTTTCAAAGAATCGGATTGACGCCGGTGCCCATCATCATCAACGCATGCGTCAAGAAATACCACTTACTAATAATTTGACCGGTCAGTGTCTGAGTTCGCATCGCGTTTGGGTCTCACCCAGACGTCGTGAGTTCAATTCCTCGGCTGGCTAAGTCCTCCATTCACGAAACAAGCAACATCTTCCGCTTACTGTGATGGTAGTAGGAGATTTTCAAATATTGTCAGGTTATTCGTAACCAGGAAATATTTGTCTTTCTTTAAAAAAAAAAAAAAACTACCCCATTTGGTAATAACTCAACGGCTGATAACTCCGCCATTTTTCATACTTCCATTTTTTGTTTGTTTTATCAAGTAGTGAATAAATTGAATAAACTTTGTATAAAACCAATTTTAGCAATTACGCGTCACTTTTTTTACCGATTCTGTTAATGTTCCTCAAAAAATCGACAAAATCGGGCACATAATGCCTTAAATGTTTTAAATATATATTTACATTACCCATTGTGTGATATGCATTTAAAAATATAGTTATAATATGTGTCCTTCTTCTGGTACCTCCTCGTATCTAGCTAATCTACGATATACGAGGTGTGTTCAAAAGAAAAGGTGAATTTTGAATTTTCGCGGGCTGTGTATATTCGATTTTTTTTTTGTTATGTTTTTACACATATGTTTATCATATGTTAGCATTTTCAGCCATTTTGGATCAGTGGTTTGTTTTTGACAACTGGAAAGGTTAGTCACGTTTTTGGGTGTTCTTAGATTTTTTATTTTTTATTATTTTAGTAAAAAATTGAAAAACATCTTTTTTTTGGATTTTTTGAAGAAATGCTGATAAGGACATAGAAAACAAAGCAAATCTAAAATTTCACTTTAATCGGACTGATGATGCCCCAGAAAACGGCTATCAAGTTCCGACCAAAACTAGGAAATTCCTCCACAGGATTAACAATTTTTTTCTAAAAAGAATCAATTTTTTTTTAAGAAATGCTGATGAGGACATAAAAAATAAAACAAATCTAATTTCACTTCAATCGGACTGATGGTCCGATTGAAGTGAAATTGGAGGCATCATCAATGCCTCAGAAAACGAACCTAAATAAAAAATCGAAGAACATCCAAAAACGTGACAAAAACCAACCACTGATCCAAAATGGCTGATAATGCTAACATATGATAAACATATGTGTACCAACATAACAAAAAAAATCGATAATCGAATGTACACAGCCCGCGAAAATTCAAAATTCACCTTTTCTTTTGAACACACCTCGTACATGTAAAAAGATAAACAATATATGTCGAATTTAAAATAAGAATTTTATATTCTTGAATATCTTGATTTACTATTTAATCTCTGATTTTATATAACAATCTCGAAATCTTTATAAAAGTTTATTAATTGCACTGAAATTTATAAATGTTATCCTCTACCACTGAACAAATTAATTAATCATAAGTAAACTTTAGACGGAGATGTAATGAATACATTAATCAAAAGTCAAAACAATTATTACTAACTTCTTCATTCCTGCGATGTAAATTATACAAAAGCCAAATAAATTACCTAAAGAAATTCAAAGATAGAAAAGCTTTCTTGTCAGTAAGAAGACTTATAGTCGATAGCAGCAAACAAAACAAAACGAACAAAGTACCATAAAACCTTAGCATCCCTTCAGTCATGCAAATGTAAGATTTTACTTTACAAATGCCGCTGAGCGAAAATTACGCTCAAACGCGTTGGTCAGTCCTAGAAAGAATTCCTAGACATCGTATACTATGTATTGAAAACATCCAATGGAGTTGGTGCTAAAGTAAAAAAGGTGCGAATTATTTAATCATTCCTCGAATTATAAACGCGTTGAAAATGTGTGGTCTTTCTAGCTGGAAAAAAAAATAATCCTATAGTACGCACTACTACCAATGAGGTTCACCTTCTGCTAGTTTTAATTTGTTACACACCTTCACTATAATAATAATAATAATATTTATTTATTTGAAACACAAATTATTTAACATCAACATTTAAGAAAGCTTTGACTGCCCAACTAGGAACAAATCCCGTTTTAGGACAGTCAAATTGACAAGTTTAGTTCATTTTAAGTGCCATTATATAAAAGTAAAAGGGAAAAAAGCTAGTAGTGACAAAGCATGGTAATATAATATATCTAGAAAAAAGTATGATAATTAAGTATAAATAAATTATGTATATGTGTTTGATGGGTACTAGTTGGTGCTGTGAGGAAAAAAATGTGTTTAAAATTGAGTGCTAAAAAAATGATATTATTGAGTAATATTGATAAGATTGAGTTACGTATCACTCAGCTTTATGAGCCAAATAGTTAATAACGTATTAAATATATTTTATTCAGTAAGTACAAATAGTAACTTTATTAAATTGTTTATAACCAAATGTGTATCGTTTTTACTTTCCTTGGTTAGGGTTTTTAATCCAGTTGAGATCTTTTCCCAAGGAGCACAAATAATGTAACATAAATTCAGTCAAGTGAATCAAAACATCAGACGACAATAGTAATAAGGCCAAAGCGCCCATAAGATTTAATATTTCATGCACTTCCGAGATGTTTATATTAATTTGTCGCGTAGTCATGAAAATAGTGGAAATCAATAATATTTAACACTTTTTATTATAGCACCCTTGTTCTGGAAGGAAATGATAAATCAAACAAGGAAATAATGGTGTTTGTATCAAGAACAGGAACTACGTTATACGATTACATAATATAAAAATATGGGTTAGCAATTTTACGTAGGAGATAATATAACTATAAAAAAATCATGTTTATTCCCGATTCCCGGAAACTATTTAAAATAGGATACATTTTTGTGAATCCTGACAATAGAAATTAGGTCTCAAAGCCCATTAAATTTACATATTCAAAAACATTCGACAGTTCATACGATTTATTAGTAGTAATCTGACGGTGAACCAATGTATTATATTCAATCTTATCACCCACCCCAGAGAACCTAATCAAAACGTGGTTATTGATATCTGTAGAGTTGGCAATTACTTCTTTATCTAGATTGGAACTGAGAATCTGGGGCGGAGGTTCTATTTTAAGCCACAAAGCTAGCGACGCCATAGTAGAGATAACGACGCCGTCGCTTCTAGCCCGGAGTATAATAATATGTAATTATTACCGGTGGAGACGCCTCCAATCCACTCGGCTCGTAACATTGTTTACAACAATTAATTTCTTCTGTTTGTGTCAGTAAGTAATTCCATTTATATTTAGTTTGCCTAAACTTTGTGTTATAGCATTTGGCTTCTGCAATAATGTCGACAGGTCACAATCAGCATAACCAATTAAAAAAAATGCTTTTGATCCCACCCGGATGGTTTTCCAAATGATTTTGATTTAACTTAAATTCGATAAACCTTTTATATGATAAGTAAGACAATAACAATAATAATAATAATAATAATAATTTATCGAAGGAAGCAATCACTTTGTGGCTTGACATTATAATTTAAATAAAAAATGTTTTTGTTTTAAGCCACTTTATTTTTATACATATTTATGCATTCGACCGGTTTCCAGGAATGTACACATATAAACTCATTCCTGAAGAAGGTTGAGTCCAACCGAAACCGGTCGAATGCATAAATATGTATAAAAATAAAGTGGCTTAAAACAAAAACATTTTTTATTTAAATTATAATAATAATAGTTGGATGATTTGTATAGCGCCGTTTTTGTGAAAAATCACCTCAAGGCGCTGTACAAATATTTCTTGCTATTCTTTATCTAACTATGTACAACAGATACAGAAAAACATACTTACCTGGCAGGTCGCTTCAGATGAACACAGTTTTAGAAAAATTTATTTATAGAGATGATAGTTTTACATGGTTATTTGTTTCTCCTTTTCTATTTATCTTACATTTATTAGATGATTGGTGGCACAAGAAGAGGTGGTATTTATTGAATTATTAGTATTAATTTTTAGGACTGGAAAGTATTCATAAAATGAATTTTAGGACTCAAAAATATCTATAAAATTACCTTAAAAGCGTAAGAAGCTTTTAATAATAGTGATGGGTGATATGAAATCTTTTATACCTAATAGAAATATCAGATTCCGTAACACTTAAATCCTTTTTCGTTAAAATTGGCAGTTATAAAATATATTTTTTAGAATCATTTGAAAGAACATCTCTATGGTCGTGTTTCACATACAAATGCAAATCACTGTACAAAGAAACAACACTTTTTAAAATTATTTTTATAAACAATAATTATTAGCCTGAAACACTCATCCAAATTGAAAAACCTTCCGAGAAAAGATAAATATCGCCGACAGGACTCGAACCTGCACCCTTCTGATTGCCGGTCAGATGCTCTACCGTTGAGCTACGTCGGCTTATCTCAAACCCGCCAAGTTAATCAATATATACTAGTGTTTCATTCAATAACTGCTGCAGGTTCGAGTCCTGTCGGCGACATTTATCTTTTCTCGGAAGGTTTTTTCAATTTGGATGAGTGTTTCAGGCTAATAATTATTGTTTATAAAAATAATTGTTACCCTTTGCGCTATGCACAAAAATCTTGTCTTAAAAACTTTAGTTTATCAATTAATATATACTTTTTTTAATGTTTATAAAAAACAATAAAAACATATCTGGGTGCGCTGGTTCATCAATTATCGTAATCACAATTTAAATAATTATAATTGGCTTCCACAAATATACAGGGGTAAAATAGGAAGGGTAAGATGGGATTCAATGTCTTACCCCTGATCCTCAATTCTCCACAAGTCTCTTCTTTGTCTGTCGATGCACTGAGCACATAAGTCTCCTCAAGACCCAAATTCACTCCGTCCTATCCTCTAAAAGACCCTCCACATAGCATCCCCAAAGATGATATAGGCCTTGAGTGAAATTATTTCCCTCAATGTCTCCTGTGTGGAGTTACCGTAAAAAAACGTTAATAATAAGAGTTCAACATAAAAAACACAGATGATATTCATCTGCGGCGGGATCACAATCCGATAGATCGGGTAAAGTCGTTGAACTAGGTATGGATTACAATTGAGTAGGTTTATAACGATGCATATTATTGTGCAAATCAACTATAAGGCTATCCAAGTTGAACCGTAACTGGCGCAAGCAATACCTTCACAGCTTACATTAAAAAAGAAAACAATTCAAAGGTTGCGTTAATTTAAAGTCGAGATTAAACACATCAATTAACTTTGAAAATATGAATATGAAGATATGAATCTACTCGTTCACGCGATGGTCATCATCGCGTGAACGAGTAGATTCAATTCAATTTTTTTTTTAAATTGTGGGACATTAATGGCAGCAATTTTTATTTGCCATATATAGTAATGAAAAATTAAGAAATCTACGTATTTTTACATATACGTACGGTAAGAAGGGGTTAATTTTCGAATGTCATTTTAAATTAAACCCTCTGATATTGGCAAAAAAATAAAAATGGAATATTATCCCGAACAAAATTAAACAGAAATGTCTAAAGGACATTTTCATTGCAATCAAAATGTCTCAATGATTGAAGTAATCGCTCATTTCGATCATGCCTGTCACTTGTAGTGATGTGCCTTAGTCACGAAGGGGCGCCTTTGTCCATGTTTTTGTCATTTCTAATGAATTACTTACTTCGTTAAAATGCTGTGTTTAGAGAGCTGGAGCGTGTGGATACGTGAGAATGTTTTACGGATTCCTAATTAAAAAAGCCAGTTGTATGATCGGCGAGAAATGTGACAAAAAGGCACTTGTTACAAGGGTGGTGGTATGTTTTGAACTTTGAAGAAATATAAATATTTTGATGCATATTTTTTCTTAGTGCAGATGTCTAGCGTAAAATCACCTCCGTGAGTAACGACATTTGTTTATAAAGATAATCTGTTTATCTAAAGCTGTTTTTTTTTTAATCACAATAATTTGCGGTTTATACAAAATAACATTAATTTAATTTAAAATGAAG
>JAHDVE020007277.1:0-125202 GCA_022606495.2 Halesus radiatus | reverse complement strand
ATCTTGAATTTTAGATGTGATATCGATGAAGATGACATAAATTGAATTGGTCTCATTAGCTAGTTTTGGGTTCGATTCCCAGAGATCTTTTTATTTTCTGTCGTTTTTTCCGTTTTCTTGTTTCATTTTCATGTTTTTGTTAATATTATTTTATTCAATGATTTTTTTTTAATTTTCCATCCAATGTAATTCTTTGTTTCAATCATTTTAATTTATGTGGCTGCACTCTTATAGTCGATATCAGTTCTTACTCAGTGCAGCAATCGCAGCCAAAAATAGACAATAAGGAACTCCAGTCCAATGTTTTTTTTGTTTGTTTGTTTTATTTTATCAATAATGACATTCCATCTTAAATACCATTATATTTCTTTTTTTTTCTAAACTCAGTTTTCTTGGTTAAAATAATTATCAAAATTTCAATTTTTCAAAGCCCTCTAAAACGCTCCGGTCGGTTGGTTTTGATCAGTTCTGAGTTAGAATGTCAAATGTCAAAACAAGGATGTGCTTTACCAAAATAACACGGTGTTTTGATGAGCTGATTTTTTATTAACTTTTAAATAACGGTTTATAAATTCTTCGTATATATATAATGAAAGTTATATATTCAGAATCAGCGTTTTCTGGTCTATATGTATAGATATGTTTTAAAGTCATTATATTTTTCACTGGAGTTCCTTATTCCTCACAACTGGTGTAGCCAATGTATTCCAATGATTTCAGTCCGTATTATTCGAGTGTATTTTTTATATGTGTAGTTTGTGGTGTTTTGTATTATATTGATGAACGTCGTGATTATAATTTTATTTTATATATGTGGGTATGGCATTGAATCATATTTTCAGCACCTTGTTAATCTCGCTGTCCCCTTACCACCTTCAATTGCCCTCCTGGATCTCTCCAGCGCCACAGTGGAGGAGCAATATCGCCCATTTTGAGAAGCACTGATATAAATAAATAAAAAGCTAGTTTCACCTGTCTGCAGTTTCGCAGGTATAAAAAGGTTTAAGAGCACTGTTTTATCAGCATTCCACACAAATGATAGAACGATATAATTCACACCTACATCGTGCGTTATTTTTTTTTAAAATATCAGTCCTTCGTTCTCGTTGTTGTTGAATTGCTACGAATGATATTTTGTTGTCGGGTCAGATTGTGTTGTACTAACAAGCCATACGCCGTATTTGCATAATGTTATTTTTGTCGTACTTCCATTCGAGACCCCGAGGGTACTCGTATATCGATTTTAAACTGTTACAATGGTTTATTATTTTATGAAAAAGCAAACAGATCCGATTTTCTTCCCCGAGTGAACCTATAACACTAACAAGGATCGTTTGTTTCATCTGATTGATTACTATACGAGTACATCGGATTATATGCATTTGCATAATGCATGTTTGTTTTTGGTCGTTTTTTTATATACGAGGTATGTTGAAAAGAAAGGGTGAATTTTGAATTTTCGCGGGCTGTGTACATTCGATTATCGATTTTTTTTTGTTATGTTGGTACACATATGTTTATCATATATTAGCATTATCAGCCATTTTGGATCAGTGGTTTGTTTTTGACAACTGGAAAGGTTGACCCTGTACAAATCTCAAGTGCGCCCCTCTGTAGAATGTGGTAGCCACCTTTGGTCGGGAGCCCCAAAATATATACAAAAACTCCTTTACTCTGTGCAGAAACGGGCGGTCCGTTTAATAGATTCGCTTATCTTAATAAACGGATTGCAATCTTTGGAGCACAGTTGTCAGGTGGGAGTGTTGTCTTGTTTTACCGGTATTTTAATGGAAGATGCTCTGAGGCACCAGTGTAATTGATCCCTTCGGCACCGATGCACAGTCGGTACACGGTTGACATTTGTGACATGAGAACGGGTCATTTCTAAGATTCATTCTTGCGTTCAACAGCTCGACTGTGGAATGATCTGCCGGTCTCTGTGTTTCCTCCCTCATACAACATGGGTCTCTTCAATATCCTCTAAAAGACCCTCCACACAGCATCCCCAAAGATGATATAGGCCCTGAGGGAAATTATTTCCCTCAGGGCCTCCTATGTGGAGTTACTAAAAAAAAATCAATCATGGATATTAAAAACAAATATCTCTCGTATTAAATTTGACGTTAACATCTATGTTTGGATGATTTTTTTTTATATATATATGCGCTTTTAATTGAATTATTGCTTTCTCTTCGGTGCGAACCAAAGGTTTACAGTTTTTACACATTCAAATGCATATTATTGTGGCATAGTTGCACTCTGATGACGTCTTCTCTTCCCCAAAGTTCTTACTTACATTTGCCATCCCATCTGGTGTTTAAATGACGCATTTCGTGATTATTCAATCGGAATTACACATGTTCCATTTCCGACATGGTTGCTCAATAGCAGTTTCGTTCCATTTAGTAAATTTACTACCAATATTAAACATTTTTGGACAAGATAATCTAGTATCCCAATTTAAAAGATGTTAAACTCCATGTTGCGGGGGGGAGGAAACACACAAGCCGGAAAATAATTCCTCGCAAGAAAACGGCATATCATGCGTTCTTATACTGCAAATGCAAATGCCAACCATATAAAAATGTTTGTGTTGCGTTTGACGTTTCTCCCGACTGTTGATCAATGCCGAAGGAATCGATGGCTCCGTCCTGACTCCGAGAGGCGTGTGACGTGTGACGTGTGACGCATGACCTAGACAAGTCCAAGCAAGTACAAAGCATTAATGCAAAGGCCTGATATATTATTGCAATCAGTTTAATTGATTTCTTTTGCCCTTTTGACTGCTAACTGAATTATTTGCTAATAAGGAACTCCACGGAAAAATATAATCATATATATCAGCAAACACCGATTCTGAATATATAATTTTATTATACGTAAAATTTATAAAGTTTTGGCGAAATTTGGGTGACTTTAAGCTCTATAATTGTTGTTCAATATTAAAAAAAAAACTATTATTAATTAAAGAAATTGGAGCATTCATCAGCAAACCAATTATAAATACGGATATTATGATAAAGTTAATGCTCAATACTATTATTCTTCATGTAGTTAATGTTTCTACAAAGTGCATAATGTTATTAATTACATTTAATTTTGGTTTACTATGAATATAATCTAAAATTATGTATGGTAAAGCTCATCCTTGTTTTGACATTTGGCATTCTAACCTCAAAACTGATCAAAACCGACCGGCCATAAATTTGTCGAGTTTTGGCAGGCTTTGAAAAATTTATATTTTGAAAATTATTTTAACTGAAAACTTACTTACGAAAAAAAACTAAATATGCTAGTATTTAAGTTGGAACGTTATTGATGATAATATATATTTTTAAATAGAACTATTAATATTTATTTATTTATTTGCGCCCATACAGGCTTTTACATCGACATTTACAAATAACATTAAAAAGGTACATAGTATTAAAATAGATAACATTAAAAAAAACATAATTTGATGCTTTAGTCCAGAGATAAATAGTTTCAAATAACCTTGTTCTACTCGAAAAAACCGTTACTTGTTGAAAATTTATACAGCGCTAGTAAGCGATGTTTCATCCTTACTCTTATAGCTTAACCGTAGCTCAAAAATGGCCCTAAAAATTACTTTGTAGTTTACTGACGCAAGCAACACTAAAAATGATTTATATGTAAATTCTATACGGGGATAGTAAGGAATATGTATGAGGTTTCAAAAGACAAAAATCCTCAAATATCCTAATATCATAATCATTTAAATTCTATGAAATACATACCAAAATGTCTGAAAACGGGTGCAGTTTGAAAACCAGTGATGGAACATTTTAACGTTTTAATTAAAATTCCAATACGTATTTCATATATTTATTTATTTACGCCCATTACAGACTTTTACATGGACATTTACAAATAATATTAAAAGGGTACATACGAGTATGTATTATAATAGATAATATAAAAAGAAACGACATAATTTGACGCTTTTATCCAGAGATAAATAGTTTCAAATAACCTTGCTCCGCTCGATGAAAAAAACTCTACTAATGCATGCTTGTACTGTAACATTGATATGTGCCAAATGTGTCAACAACATCCAAGTATTTTTATTATATATTAACAAAAAATTACTCAATATCTTTTAGACGACAATTAAATTTAATAAAAGTATCTTTATTCAATCATTGAAGCAGATAATGTTAACAAATCCTAAATGAAACACGAAACCGAAAAAAAAACACGGAAAAAAAGGTATCCGTCGTATCTGGGAATCGAACCCGTGTAGAAAATTCAATCGATGTCTCATACAAATTAAAATCGGATAGGTATATCCGAGAAACTATATACGAGTAGATTGCAATTGTGTTCGGGAAGAACTTTGTAATCATCATAAAGATAGGAGCCAATAATATAGGATTTAAAATGGAGGATAATATTGACAAGTCTTTAATTTGAGGTATGATATCGATGAAGATGGCGTAAAGTGAGCTTGTCTCATTAGCTCAGTCGGTAGAGCAGTTGTTCCTGTAAGACAGAGGTCCTGAGTTCAATTCACAGATGCGACCGATACCCCTTTTCTGTGGTTTTTTTCGATTTCGTGTTTCATTTAGGATTTGTTAATATTATTATCTTCAATGATTAAATATTACAATGAGGTTTATAAGCTTCAATAAGTTATTAAAAATAAATTGAAGTGACGTTTTTTCGTTTATCAGCAGCCATTGTCATAATTACATGATTCATGAAATTGATCTTATAAATCCATTTATTTTCACTTGATTTATACGACCAACGAGATAAAAAATTTCATCCGAAACCGATCAAATAATAATAATTATATCATTTTTTTATTGCAATGGAACAAAATATGACCAACAAACTTGCGAAGCCTTTGTTTTTTTTTTTTGCCCCTTTTCAATTTGTGCCAGTGTCTGATGACTCAAGTAAGCATGATGCAGATCTTTTGTTTGTTTAAATTGAAGAAGCCATCGTTGCGTTCGTGGGTTTCGTATTTTTAAAACACTTGGCAAAAAATTCAGTGTTCTTCGCACTTAAAAAGGGTTACTCGTCTTATTTCGTTAAATAGCTCGAACCCGTTATATCGTAGGTACCCGGAAATAACACGGTTATAAGATGTTACAGATCATTCGTATTATTTGGGAGAATTCGGAAATTCCTATCCCCTATGCTTTTTCTACTTTTGCACAATTCAAAAGTCATCATGAAAATTGGAAAAAGTCCATGTAAGAATTAACACTCACGAAATCTTCAACAATCTTAACATCGTGTCAATAAAACAATTATACTCTAAAACATTGCTAGGTACTTTACATTCAAATATATATATATAAAAAACAAACAAACAAGAAATGACAACAAACACATATTATGAACACTAGACCTCAGAGCAAAAACGCGTACAAGGAACCACAAACACAACATTTGGCCAAAAAAATTTCTTATACTGTGGTACTAAACTCCATAACAAAATCACAACAGCCATAATAAATTTAAAAATCGAATAAAACGCTGGATACGTTACATAGGGAGATCTGAAATAGAAAATACTCGTATATGAACACCAAATACAGACTAACACCGAAACCACTGAACTGCACTTAAAACACCTCACCTTACAATTATTAAATTTTTTTATCACTTTAATATAATTTATTTCATGATTTTTTTATCCTCAGCACGGAAAATCCCATTGAGGATATCATTATTGTTTGATGTGTTATTAAAAAAAAACATTATTATTGGTTTGCACTTGAAGACTGATTTTCAAAAATCCACTTTTATTACGATAAACATTTTCAAGACTTCATTAATACTTAATTTATTTACGTATTTATTATGTAAATACAATATTCTCACGAGTCACGAGTGTTTAACGTTAATTCTGTTTCTCATTAAAATCCTAAATATTTTGTTACAGTATAATTTAATTGACGATGCAACTTTAAGTATGTTGGATTTCAGAATATATTACTAATAAGTAATATTATTAACACCCGGAAATGCATTTACCGTAATACTTAACGTGGAATTTAAAATTTAACCCATTTCGTTTGGATGAACAAGCTTTTGGAAGATGTCCAATCCTCGTGTGTTAGTCATCTGGGAATTATTTACGACGCTTTCAGCTCCTACCTGCCGGAAAGTGCATTTTCCGTTTGATAAACAACCACCTATGTCGTTTCCATCAACAGTTTACAAATTATTCTGCAACTTTTCTGTGTAAAATTTTCGCATAGGGAACTCCAGTAAAAAATATAATGGCTTTAAAAAATATATATTCATGTAGATCGGCAAACGCCGATTATGAATATATAACTTTTATTATATATAATAATTGTACGTCGAATTTATAAATCGTTATTTCAAAGTGAATAAAAAATCATCTCATCAAAACACTTTGTTATGTTGGTACCATTGCTTTTGGAACATCTGACGTCACGTGCGCATTCTGTTTTTGGATTAGTATGCACATTTTTATTTTTCGATTTTGTTTTGTATGTGAAATGTGTATTTTTTTTAGTTTTGGCGTAATTAAAACTTACGCTCTATAATTGTTGTTCAATATAAAAATAAACTATTACTAATAACAGAAATTAGAGTATTCATTCTAAAACCAATTGTTAATTTGGATATTTTGATAATGTTAATGTTCAATACTGTTATTATTCTTTGAGTTAAAGTTTCGAAAAATGTGCATAATGTTATTACTTAAGTTTAGTTGTGGTTTACTATGAATAGAATCTAAAATTATGTACGGTAAAGCTCATTCTTGTTTTGACATTTGACATTTTAACCACAAAACCAAACGTCCATAGATTTGTAGCGTTTTGGCGGGCTTTGGAAAATTAAAACTAAAATAAATTATTTTAAATATAAAAATTAACTTAAAAAAAAGGAATATACTGGTATTTAAGTTTGAACATTGTTGATTGTCATTATTGATAATATACTCGTATATATTTTTCTAAAATTAGACTGTAGTTCCTTATTGCCCATCATGGGATGAAATTGGGTTTTCTTCGCAGCTACACCAGTTCACCTTTTGTGTACCACTAAAGGGTGAATAATGTTTTCTTGAAAATCTGTTAACACGGTAGCTTAGCTACCACAGTTTCGATATCTGTGGTACGTGTGAAGTTAGATATTTACACTTTGATTTTTCACAACGCTTGTATTTTTATCGAAATTATCAAGTTCCACGTTTGTGTAATCTAAAACATAATTATTTTTTCTTTGTCTTCTAATAATGATAATTGTTTAAACTGGTATTATCTTTGTACGTACTGTCTGTGGGTAACTTTAAACTCTTGGGTTGTTAGTAGTCCAAACCAAAGCCGTTGGCTCATATGCTTTTCACGCCTGTCAGATTCCATACAAAATCAAAATGACATCGCGTTAAAAAAAAAAACTCCCTTCGTGAATTAAGCTTTGAAAAGATTGCGTGGACTAGTTTGAGTTTGTCTACCATTTCGAAGGCCCTGTAGAGAGCTTTTTGACGCCCTATACGAATTGGGCGTCAAAAAGCTGTTTTTATCTTTTTTTTTAGTCAATAAATTGCACCGATGCCGACCGTTGGCGACACTTTGAGGCATTACGGTATAGTTTCGTATCACAGATTGCATTAAACAATAAAGATGGCGGTGATTAAAATCTCTAGTGGAGTCGGTTAACCTCAACTGATGCATGAACTATATTATTGGTATTATTACAATCCCACATTCATTGTTTTATCGCTTTCGTGATAAAAAGATAACCAGCAACAACAACCAGTTGCTCAACATTTTGATGCTTTATTCAGCTATGCTCCTATTTCCTTCTTGTTAGGTATTGGAATATCTCTATATGTAAAAATGAATGTTTGTCTGTCTGCCTTTGATTTTCTCGAAAATTACTCCACCGGTTTCGCTGAAAATAGCACGGTTTATTCTTATTAATGCCGGGAAGGTTTAGAGTTTGAATGAAATCCAATATCTAAAACTGTTGCAATAACATTATAAAATTAGCATGAAAAACCTCGAACCCGCCATGTTGTTTTGAGGTTAGCCCATAGATATGCCACTCTGGTTAGCCACAGATTACATATTAAAAATAAGAAGATATGTTAGAATACTTTCAAGATGGAAAACACAACTAGGTGCATACTTAAGAACTATATTATATAGATATATTTTGAAAAATTAATGTTTGGAATGAAATAAAATTATACCAATAATAGAGGAAAGGAAGCATATTCGGAATACCATTTACATTTTAGGGTGCAGAAAATAAGATAAAAATGTTATTACGAATAAAAGTCGATTTAAATGTTAAGAAACTAATAGTTTATTAGGAAACGAGAACAGAAATTAAAAAAAAATATTACAGTGCTTTTAAAAAATAAAAAATTAAAGAATGAGAAAAAATGCGTTTTTTTAAAAGTGCATGTAATTCGGAATAGTATATTCCAAATTATATTCACTTTTAATATTTCAGAATATAATAGTGTCTTGTTAATTATTTGCAATAATCACATACATACTCTTCTGTTTCGCATCCGGCACATTCATTGTGTACCCAGAGGTTGCACATTAGGCACTTGACCCAAAGTTCTCCCCTTACATCCTGACTGAAAGGACCATTGCAGAAAAAGCACACTGCGTCTTCATCGTTTGGTTTATTAGTTCCAGGAGGGATGACTATATCAGAAGAGGAACTGTCATCAATTACTTCCGATGCAGAAGAATCCGAGTCAGTAGCAATATCTGTCGTTTTTTTCTTTTTGGAATTTTTTGTACCCTTGGGCTTGTTCTTGGCAGTCCTCTTTTCCTGTTCATCTATTAGTTGCTTCTTGTATGGAGAACTTGATATAACGGTTGAAACCGCTGATTTACGCCCTCTATTGGATGTTTTTTTTCTAGTTTGCGGAATCGGGGAAACATCAAATGGGGTAATGATAGTGCGATTGGGTCTTCCACGCGAAGTCGACGGCTGGGGTTCAATCGCGACCAAGGAAGGACTTTGTTCTTCGGGTGGACTTTCCATTAAAGCTAATGGACGTGCTTCAACTTTCATCATGGGTGTTGTTGACGCTTCTGCACAATGCTGGACTTCAGACTCTTCAATTTCTGCAGCAAGAAAGTCAGCATCGCTAAAAATATGCCGGTTGAAGGGATAGATTCCACTAACTTTGAATCCATTTGCTGCAATCTCTCCGGTTTGGCATTTGCGATAAGCATTTCCAAATAACTTCGTTATGTCATATACTGACAAAGCTCGTGCGTTATTACGTAGCCACATACGAATTTCTTCGCTATAATAGGCCTTCAGAGGACTCATGAATGACCTGTCGAGGGGCTGAATTTTGTGTGTGCAGTGAGGAGGGAGTGATATTATGGAGACGTGATTCGCTCTAGCCAAATCTACAATCTCCACGTTTTTTGTATGGCTATAATGACCATCCAAGATTAACAAAACCGGAGAGCTCTCGCTTGGTTTAGTTTTCTCCATGAAATGTAAAAACCATTGGGTAAATAGGTGAGTTTGTATCCACCCAGATGGATGACATACTCCAACAGATCCAGCCGGGGCTCCTTTCATGAGCTGTAGATTCATATTTTTGCGGGGAAAATTATCATTGGAGGCACATATATGCCTGATGCGCTCATACAAACCACAATAGTTATAAGAGACCCTCGTTCAGCCGAAGTTAGTGCACCGATTTGTTTTTTACCACGGCGTCCAATGATTTTCGGGATTTTACTTTGAACGATAGATAGTCCTGATTCATCTACGTTGAATATACGGTCGGCGGGGTAGTTTTTTCTGAATACACATTTTCTAGTATGTCGTAAAATGTGTCCAATTTTTCTTTGGTAAAACCGATGGCTCTTGCAAACGAGGTTCCTGTAGGTTTTCTCATAGATAACACATTTTTGTGTCTATTTAGGAAGCCTTTCAACCAGTATCTGCCAGCAATTCCCGATTTAAAAGGAGTTGGATGATTATTTTTAACAGCCACTTGATAAGACAATCGTCGGATATCCATTTGTGTTAGACCATAGAACTTTTTTTCCATTACAAGGGCGTAGTCTACCAATTGTTTTTCGAACTCTGCACTAAAAACTGGTTTTCGGCCAATTTTCTTTGAGGTTAAAGTCAAAGAGTCCGCATCTTTTTCAGATACGAGTCGAAACAAAGTAGTACGTGGGACTTTAAAGTGTTTAGCTGCCATCAAATATCCCATTTTTTTATTGCGAACAGCAGTAATGGCTTCACACATATCATTCGAATCCCACTTCTTCCTTTTCTGGTACAAATTTGATGACGACATCTCTGTAAAATTAAATAAAAGTACTTAAAAAAAATGAATATAATTTGGAATACTATTCCGATTTTGCATCACATTCCGTATTCCGCATTAGCAACATATAACCTAAAAGATCTTTCTTATATCACATGTCAACGTATTAAAAAATGCAAAAACGAAAGCCATACTATAAAAATAAAACTCTTTCTGAAGTGATTTCATTTGTAATGTTATAAAATAGTTTGGAATATGGGGTGATTATATTGGATTAAAAACTCACCGAAAAAGTTTTGATAGGAGCAACTTCACAAAACACGTCAGCATTCATCCGCAGACACAGGAGAACTATTATTCCGGCCAAAATCAAGGCTCACAGCTTCGACTTTCAATAGTTATAATTATTACCGATAGATTCCGCCACCCGAACCGAAGATAAGACGGTATTCCGAATTACCAACAGTATTCCAAATACGCTTCCTTTCCTCTACAAACAATAAATAACAATAGGTACGTAAAGAGGAATAAATTAAGAAAAGACACACATACGAAAGATTACTCCGTAAAATATGCAATATAAGTTTAATCACTAAGAGAGAAAAAAATGAACAAGTTTATGGTGGATATTTGATGGTCTCCCGTCTCCAAATGGCCATCAAAGCAGACTCCATCCATGTAACCGTGGCAGTAATGATGGTATTCTTGGATTGGTGTACTCTGCACCATAATCTTCCCACGCAGTGTCCTGAAAGAGTGCACTCGTCCTTCCAGGAACATTTCTGTATCATAAACCAAAACTGGTAAAAGTTTTAAAAACATTATCGTAAACATGTACGATAATCATATTGGTCAATCAATATTCTTTAATCAATTCAATAAATAAGTAAACCTTTATGGTTGGACGGATGGTTATAAACTGTTTTTCAAGTATTATAAAAAATGACTGAAAACTTACTGTTACTTTAATCGCTCAATTTCTGGGAATTTAACCGGGAAATAGTTCTATTAATCACTTGCAATCTTTCATTCAATCGTTTATTGTTATCACCTGATAAGCTTTATTTTATATTTATGTGTCGAAACTGGCAGGTTAATTGGTATATTATTTTTTTGTGAATATCAAAAGATATATATATTTTTATTTATTTATTCATCCAAAGAACATAAATACATGCATGGTAAAATAAAGAAAGGAGCAAAATATGTAGTCCTGCAAAGCGGTCACATGACAGCTTGTCTGCAGGTTCTACAAAAATTAATTAGTCCTAATAGTAATACATACAAACATTTCTTTTTCTTTTTCTTTTTGGTTTAATAAGTATATATTAATCTTAAATAAAATAGGTACTTACATTTGACGTAAACATTATAGGCACATAATTTAACTTAGCCATTAAGTATACATAGATAATTATATAATTCTTACTAAGACCACTGTCAGCATCACTAAAGGCCAATTATTTCACTGTATTTTTAACTGTTGTCTTTTGCCATTTTCATTAGCTGTAAATTTTAAACAAAGACAGAAAAAATTAAACGCGCAAAACTTTTATATGATATGTATGTCCCGTTCCAACTATAGTTTACATTCCCCAATTTAACGCTTACACGATCTTGGTAACAAATACTTAATTGATACGGATGTATTTGGCAATAATCTAAATTTGGTATTTCTGCCTAGAGTTAATACATTATTGTTAAATACAACTTCTTACATTATTTACTTATTTGTTATTAATGTTAAATTATTGACTTTGTGGATATTGTATTATTTTTTTTCTGTTCCTTTATATTCCTCTGTATTATTTTTTTTCTGTTCCTTTATATTCCTCTGTATTTTTAGCTTTGGTGTAGTTTTTTTTTTTTTTCTCATTTCAGTTAACTTTTGTTCATGTTTTCTATTTTTATTTTATTTGATTTAAACATTATGTATTTGTATCTAAAAGCCCTCTGTGCGTTGAAATAATAAAATAAATAAAAATCAACCGAATAATGGTAAAAGTTTTAAAAACGCGCTCATAAGTATGCTGTATGATAAAACAATCAATGTTAAAACAATGTCCCCTAATCAACTCTATCAATAAGTATAGCATTATGGTCACCGTGTCACTCACCCATTCACTAAAGGCTGGAATACCGGGTTGTGAGAAATGGACGAACTCGGACTATTTTTGAAATGTTTGCAGATTACAGGAAAACCAACCGTTACTTTTATCGCTCACTTTCTTGTTAATTTAATCGGGAAATGATTATCGTTATTTTATTTGGAAAACCAAGAGTCTACAATAATTATTATGTATGTTAAGTATACATAAAAAATGAACTAATAATAGGTTTTCACATAAGTATTTAAATTATTCATTTAAAAAAGAAAAGTTACAAAGTTAGCCTATGTGGTTAAGATGGTGGGAGGGAGGGGAAGGAAAAGGATCTAGTCTCAATAGAGTAATTTGTATCGTGTGAATGTTATTTATTGATTTTGGGTTTCAAATTATAAGGTGCTGAGTTAAATAAGCCGAACTCACTGTATGAAGTGTTAAAAATGTTTGAAGCGCGGTAAATAAAACTGTTTGGTTTGAGTTAGTGTTGCATTGAGGAAGGCTTAGTGTGTGATTTTGTCCGGTTTGTCTGTTGGCCATTCTCAATTGAATTCGTTCAAGTAATTCAGGGCAAGCTATCACAGGGCTATTTTTTTTGTAAAACAGTACGTCTGCGGAATTTACACGGCTTCTAAGTATGTCCGGGAATTGGCGTGCCAGACACGTCTTCGAATCTGAACGACTGAAACCGGTTGGCGTGTAATATACGCCTACGGATCGACAAAGGTTAATACTATTTCTTTGTTTCCAATATTTCTTTCTCCATTGTACAAAAGAAGAATACTTGAACAATATGTAAAGTAAGTGATATTTTTGTACATTACATATGTAATATCGTCTTACATGTTATTAACAGTAACTAGTAAACAGTAATTCTTTGTAAGTGAAAATTTCAGACAAGGTACTTGCGGGCACCTTAGTGCCCCTTAATTTCAAACACCTTGATTCGCAGTCAAAACGGGACCTGGAACGCCTTGGCACGCCAAAATCCACCATCGGCCCATCGACTTTCTAAGAGAGTAACGCTCAGAGTGGGTCAAATTTGGATTCAACACCTGATGCTGCGGATCGGCAGGAATTGACTAATTGACTTCAAAATTTCAATTTTCGAAATCGTCTCATGGAAAACCATTTTCCAGCAAAAACGCGAATAGCGGACTTAAAATAAATAGATAATATTTACTAAAACAGATGTCGGAAAGTTTATAATAATAATCTTTTTTTTGTTAGTTTTATTTCTTATTTTACCAATGTGTTGTTTTTGCATTTTTTTAATGTTTCGTCTGATACCACGTGGATAATGATTTTAACAGGCAAAACACTAATTTTAACTATTGCTTTCAGTTATGTTTTTGTGTGTAGAAGTGGCCACTATCTCTCTAATTTGTGTCTGTATGTTTGACAGTTAGAATAGGTACCTCAGGTTGCCGATAAGCCTGTGCATTAGGTAGATAACCATTAATGTCAACTATTTTGCATTGTGCCTCCCATGGCATCGTCAGATAACAAACTGACTAATAACTAGAACCCGCCGGAAGCCAAGGAAATGCGCAACAAACAGCTAATCGGCACTCGTAAATTATTGCTGTACAGTGCGTTGCGTTGGTCCTGCAAAATAACACAATGCGGTACTAAATATACATATTCTTCGAATATACCTAGAGTCTTATTGAGTCACTATAAGTTCTGTATTATTCATTCTTGTGCATCTTTCTAAATTGCACTTATTTCTTTTGTTATGTTCTGTAAAACACCCAATAATAAATGCAGATAATTTTTAATATCATTTAAAACATTCATTTCTATCGTGGTGATCAATTCAACGTACATTCTTTTTCTCTATATATGAAAAATAATGTTTTTCTGAATGTCTTCGATTTTCTCAAAAATTACTCGACCGGTTTTGCTAAAAATTGCAGTTTGTTCTTATTAGTTCCGGGAAGGTTCAGAGAGTAGTTTGAATGAAATCCAATATGTAAAACTGTTATAACGTTGTAAAATTAGTATGAAAAACATTGAACGCGCCATGCTGCATTGAGGTTAGCCCATAGATATACCACTCTGATTAGCCACAAATTACATATTTAAAAAAAAGTTTGTTTTGGTGGAATATTTTCAAAATAGAAATCGCAAGTAGATACCTACTGAAGAACTTTTTTTTTATTTTGGCATGCTTTGATGAAATAAATGTTTGGAGAGAAATAAAATTTTCAAATGAATATTTCCTTGTTTAGAGATAGTAATGGTCGTCACGGCATTACTTTCGCTGTCAAATCAATACAATTTCATAACTTTAATAAAAAAATAAAAATTAAATCCCGAGCGAGCCAAGTACACAAATTCTTATAAGTTACATTTAATTATTCGTAAGTTGTAAGAAGTAAATTACGTAATTAGAAGCGAAAAGTATTTTTTTGATCAACAGGTTAGTAATTACAGTTTGTTGTGTAAAGTATTAACGAATCATTAATATGAGTCACTGGTAACAAGTTTACAATAAGGAATTTACTGTGTTAACTTTAATACCAGTATTTATTAAAAAGTTTTTTTTGTAGTTAAATTACTTCTCAATGTTAGAGTTTTTAAACCTACCAAAACGGCCGGAATCCGAGCGGTAAGTGGCTGGGAATGCGTGACGTCACACAAGCGTCACATGGTCACACAGAATTAATTTTCATAGGGAAATTTTGCGCGCGAACGCCCGCGTGACGTCGATCCAATGATACCAACCAATTTTGGCGTTTTGATGAATTGGTGTTTTATTCACTTTTATATAACGACTTATAAATTCTACAATATGTATGTATTTATATGTATATTATAATAAAACTTATGTATTTAGAATCGACGTTTGTTGATCTATAATCTATGTGAATATATACTCGTACATATATATATATACAATTTTTTTAAGCCATAATGTTTTCACTGGAGTTCCTTGTTATGTGTTTTTATTTTATTTATAAATGATGTTGTAAGATAAGTTAAGGAGGAGAGGGACGTCGGAGAGTTATTATTCATTAATTCAAAATAATAATAGTATTATTACGCAATACGATAAACATAATGTTTTTAAATAGAAAAATATTTATTAAATATTTTATAAATTTACATAGGCTTAGCATTTATCAAAATCAAAATATTTAAAATACGAACGATTTTTAAAGTGGAGAAAAGTATGTTTAATCATTTATCGTTGCGTTTTTGTAAATAAACGTAACCAAAGATTTGTAATCCCTATTACAAAAAAAAAAGAGAGTGTTTTTTTTTGCAGTGCGGACAATGGGACGGTCAGAAAAAAGTAATATTTCTGATTAGATTTTGATAAATGCTAAGCCTATGTAAATTTATAAAATATTTTTCTTTTAAAAACATTGTGTTTATCGTATTGCGTAATAATACTATCATTATTTTTAATTAATAAATAATAACTCTCCGACGTCCCTCTCCCTGTTAAGGTTAGATTTAATTAATTATTTTTTAAAGTTAAATTACGTCATTGTTCAATGAATTGTAAAAAAATTACGCCTCTTAGACTTTTTTTACGACACTCAGCTATATCAATTAACTACCGTTGTTTGTAATAAATAAATGCTCCATCTACATCGTGGCAACGCTTCATTTTAAATTTGTCTAGTGAGATGGCAACGTTTCGAAACACGCTACACTATCCATCATCAACCTTTCATCTAGAAACAGTGCTACAGAGTTACCCAGTCTCCAAGTCCACCATCACTTATTCAGATTTACAACCATGTCAATCACCACCAGATCAGTTGTATTTTATTTAACAGTGTTCGCGGCTCATTTGTAAAACCAAAACGAAGTAAGAGTCTTCTGCAGTATAATGAACACTGTTCTTAACATCCATGAAAACTTGAGGAACGACTGCGGTACCTGTTTCATATAAAACTTAATTTTGGATTTGAGGCCAAAATACCCATCCAAACTAAATGATATATTTTTTTTTTAATTAAAGGTTTAGTAAATATCTAGTACGGATGAGAAGTATTTTATTTATTTTTGTTTTAAATTATGAAATATATGCCATTAAAGGAATTGATTTTTCGCGATTTTAGAGGCACCTTCAACAATTATTTGGGGGCTAACGGTGATTTAAAAAAAAATACTATTACGTACACATAGTCGCTGCACACCGGGCTGCTTGTAGATCCTCAAGGATCGCACGTCTCCCGCTGTAGCGCTGTAATGTTTTGAACGAACTGTTTCTTAGGACAGTAAGTCCTATACGTGCGGGATTCATAACGCACGTATGGAATTCATTTCGGACTCGAATACTCATTTCAATACGAATGGCGCGCTGAAAACCGCCACTGTTTATATGTACCACCATCCTGCTGCCACCTCAGTGTCTCGATGAGTACAAATGACAACACGTCTGTTTGGCGAACAATCCGTTCATTAACTGTTGTGGATGGTGGCGTGTTTCCTATAAATAAAGTGTTGTTCTTGACGGATGTTTTTTTTAAGCATTCACCCGTAATTATTTCCCCTTAGGAGCTATTAAATGCCGCTACCGAACAGCCGTAAAAATAATTCCCTCGGTTTGTCCTAGGAGAGATGATCTCCCCCGTTCCCCGTGTTTGTGTTGGCGCCTCTGCCTGCGGGTATTCCGTGTGTCACTATAATTAGAAGTTCCAGGGACCGCTCCCCGTCACGAACTCGGTCCGGGCCTACATTTATCAAAAACGAAACGACACGTGACGAGAGACGCGAAGCTTTTTAACCTGATACGATGCAAGTGTATCGTATATGAGATTTTGACAGCGTGCCACATAGGCGATTGTCGCAAATATCCATATGGATGCCAGTCGTTGAAATCGGAGTTCTTTGATCAATATTAGTTAACCCCCTGATTTGGATATCCTCTCTTATCTTTTATCTCTCTCCGTATATTTCTGAAAAGTGTAGATAATACCCGCACCAATCCATATACGCCAAACAATTATTGTAATAAGCAAGGCTATTAATGGTAATGCGGTAGGCTTCATATCCACTGCATTCCACCTGTTGAGCTCAACTACGTGTAGCGTAGTATTTTACATAAAATATTCATTGATACTAATTTTGGATATCAGTACGTACAACGTTAGAGGTCATGTTCAGGGTGAACCGGAATTGGATATGCCACTGTTACTATTGTATTTTTTATTCGTTTGAGAACATAATTTTGTTATGCTTAACGTGGTCATTATGTATATATATTTGTTTCAATCTCTTCTCTATATATATTAAAAAAAAATGTTTTTGTATCCTCGATTTTCTCGAAAATTACTCTCCAGGTTTCGCTGAAAATAGCACAGTTCTTACTAGTGCCGGGGAGGTTTAGAGAGTAGTTTGAATGAAATCCAATATATGAAACTGTCGCTAAAACGTTTTAAAATTTGTATGAAAAACATTGAACCCGCCATGTTGTATTGAGTTTAACCCATAGATATACCACTCTGGTTAGCCATGTATTACATATTAAAAATAAGGAGGTTTGTTTGGGTAGAATATTTTCAAAATGGAAAACACAAGTAGGTATCTGCTTAAGAACTTTATTATTTAAATATATTTATAAAAATAAATGTTTGGAATGAAAGTTTTTTTTTTAAATTAATGTTTGTTTTCTTTGTTTAGAGATAGTAATAGTCGTCACAAGGCACTTCTTTCGCTGTCAAATCAATTATGGCACCCAAACAACAAGCGAGAATTCATAACTTCGTGACTTTATTTTTTTTTTAAAGTTAGTTTAAAATGTTTTAGTAAAATTAAAACTGGTATAGTTCCATAATTATAGATTTAAACAGCACAAATCAAAAACGACAACTTTTATTCATCCGTATTTGTGTGTACCTTTTTTTCAATAAGTTACTTATTTAATTTTAGCAATTGACAATAGGTCACTGCTCAGCTATGCATTCCGCAGGCCGGAGTGCAGCTGGTTTTCAGCAGTGCCTTTAGAAATCAAATAAAGTTGCACATCTTACTCAAAATCTCTACAATTAAATAATTTTTAAAAAATAATCAATGTTAAAATATTAATGTTACAAAACCACTACCACAAGTATCCATTTCATTATTTATCAATCGTTATGATGTTGTGCGGCTGTCTGTGCAGTCAGCAACCATTCGCTGCGGAACTTCTTGAAGCACTGCAGCCATGTCGATGTTCGAATGGATAGTGGTATTTGATTCCAAAATTTTGTTGCGCAATAATAATAATAATAATAATTGGACCATTTCTATACCGCCGCTTTTGTGAGAAATCACCTCAGGGGCGCTGTACAAATATTACTTCCTATTCTTATATTATTCTTATATTAAGTCTATTCTACGAATTTATTATTATTATATATTTTTTGTTTGTTTTACATTTATTTTCTCTTTTTGGACAGGCTATCATTACACATTATTTATAGATCATATAAAGATCATATAAAATAGCTGTAACTACCCTCGAATACAGTGGTTCGATGTGAGGGGAGAACAAGTAAATGGTCTCTTTGGCGTGTTTGGCGCTATGCACACAGCATGAGAGTCTCAGGACCACTGCAGTTTGTCAAACAGATAGGTGGGAACCCTGCTAATCGTGCCTCTCCGAGACATTATATTTTTTCCCGAGGCGAGGGATGCCTAGCATTAAGTGCTCTCTTCACTCTCGTGTCGCGCAGTTGTTGCTTGGATTATTATTGCTTGTCTGATGACTGCATTAGACAATTATCCCAACCACGGTGATGGTTCTCCTCGCGTCCTTCTCACAAAAAGCGACACGAGGAACGAAGAGGCTGACGCATCGCTCTCGGCCTCATACTTTATGCGTTACCTTTATATGAGAGAATACACATACTATCCATTCCTATATATCCATCCTTATCCTTAACAGAAATGCTTAATTGTTACACCTTAGAAGCCTGCCGACAAACATATATTTTTATCTATTTATTTATCTATTTATTTATCTATTTATTTATTTATCTATTTATTTATCTATTTATTTATCTATTTATTTATCTATTTATTTATCTATTTATTTATCTATTTATTTATCTATTTATTTATCTATTTATTTATCTATTTATTTTAAACATTTATTATTTTGGATCTATATGTAATTCGTCTATATTGAAACAGTTTAACTTGTACGTCCGTAACAACTATACTCGCGGAAATTCCCATGTACTATTTTATGCCTCAAAAGCGAGAACTTATCAGAACACGCCAATCAACAGAGCGGTTCAACTGTTTAATAATGGTGCGTTGACCGTTGACATTTTTAACTTCACTGACGGTTTATCGACTATCTTTTGACACGTGTCATAAAATAGTCGCAAAACTTTCAACACGTTCCTTGTGATGTTTTCCAATTTACTTGTTTATTTATATTGAACCATTTCTTATTTCTGTTTTTTTCTTTCAAATATTGTAATCTCTGTAAAAAAAAATTCTCACTGATATCATGAAAAAAAATACAAAAATGTGTTTTCCAGAAATTTAATTTTGTATTATAATCACTTTGTTTTTATGTTGTCTTTATATCTACCATGACAGATTTTTTTTTTTGTATTTGAGGCATGTCGCCTTAATCGATTTACACGACTTTTTTGTCAACATCGCACTGCAGCAACATGCCTTGTCCTAATATAACTGCACTATAAGTGTCACTTCTCCCTGCTCTTTAATATGCACCGGCCGTCTATTCTCGGCCATGGCCTTTGGTGCATAGTGTTTTTCCCTTTGCTCCGCCACGGGCGGCGTTCTCGCTGGTGACACCTCGCTCCGCTCGCCGCTCCGGGGAGGCCGGCGATATATCTGGAGCCGTAACTAGTCCAACCCCAGAACCCGGTAGTGTCTCTGTTGCCTTGGCAGGGCCGGATTTTACCCAGAATAGGGCACTAAAAATATACAGCATGTAATTTTTTTTTGGAAAACCAATGTTTTCACTTAAGAGTCTTATTTATTCAATTACAAAAAATACAAGTTTAACCTATGGGGATGAGGTGGAGGCGGTGAGGGGAGGGGAATTGTTCTCTTCTGTAATATGTATTGTGTGAATATTATTTATTGATTTTAGCTTTGCAGTTGTGAGGGGCTGAGTTAAATAAGTCGAACTTACTGTATTTTTTTATATGAATACCGCACAAGAGTCCCAACTGCTCCCAACCGTCTGGAGCCAGTGAGACTATGGCATCCCCATTTGGTGAATTTTAGGCTGAAGGTATTGGGGAGGGGAAGATGAAGGGGAAGAGGGAGGTGGGGAAATACCTGGCTATTCAGATCTGGCCACCAAACACGGCTAAAAGTCATTTCAAGCAACGTTTCAATTCTGAATGGTGGTCTTTCACCAGGGCGATACTGAGAGTATCTTCCACTCTGAAGTATTATTAAGTATTAAAAATGAGTGAAACACGGTGAATAAACGTGTTTTTTTTTAGTTAGTGGTGCATGAGGGAGAATTGGTGTGTATGTATTATACATATTTCATTTTCTGTTAACACAGTCCTGCCGCTGATATATTATCACTGTAACCTCCCTTTCTCTTACAGACATATGTGATTTTTATTTTATTTATAAGAAAAAATCAAAAGTTTCATCGGATCTATCTGCGGTATTTTTTTTAAGCATTGTGAAAAACGACTTTTCTCTCTGACAATTAGTTGCGAGATTACAGGGAAGTGTTTTCAAACCGTATCCAACGGTACTTACTCTCATCTTCTAAAACTTCACGCATTAGCGCAATTTTATTTTTTCACGTGTGAATACGTAATTCGTGTGTTTTTGTCGTTTTTAAAACACATTCTCTAGTCCCCAGTTTATCGGATAACCATAGCTTTGCATTTTTCGCGATACTCATAAAAAATTGTAAAGATCCCCAAAAAAATTGTATTCTTACTTGAGCAAACTTTTTTTTTGTAAATTCCCTGCACATAAAATAATAATAAAAACATTTATTTGTTAATAAATTATTTAACATATTTTATCTTTACGTAATATTTAATTTTAGCAATTGACAAAAGGGTTACTGTCCAGCTATACATTCATAGAAATCAGACAAAGTTACAGGTCTTGTATAAAATCTGTACGCTTAAATTAAATAAAAAAATTTATCAATATAAAAATACAAAATCATTAACACTAGGATCCATTTCATTATTTATCCTACAATCAGCAACCATTCGCTCCAGAACTTATTGAAGCACTACAGCAATGTCGATATTCGAGTAGATAGTGGCATTTCATTTAATAATTTATTAAAATCAATTATTCGTTTTCTATGGCCGCGTCATAACGCTGTATCCTCTCTTCCTTTTATATATGCGTCATTTATGGAAAGGGAGTAGAGATTACAACGGCTATCAGCAGTACGCCTATACCCGAAATTCATCGGTTTCGTCGCGTACTGTATATTCTTCTAATTAATTTTAGAGCCCCAATGGATTTGAGAACCTCAGAGTAATGCCCCTCAAACCCTTCTGTAAATCCGGGCCTGTCGTGGTAGTGTTGGCACTCATCCTCATTAATATTTCGCGCACAGGCATACTCCGTGGCGCATATGATATGCGGATATGCAACGAGAATGAAACAAACGACCATCCAGGTTAATAGAACGAATTGAGTTAATTCTACTTTTCGGCTGAATCGTAATGAAAGGGCAAAATAATGATTGAATGGTGCCCTGCTATAAGCTGGACCGTTATTAGCCCGGAGATAACGATCTTCTCAAAATTGACTATGTAATAATGTAATAACTCTTTCTGCGTGAGAATTTGTGGAGTCTTCAAGATATTTTTTTCTTCAAGATATGAAATAGTTTTAAATCGAATTATATGACGCATTGAAGCAATTTTTACAGCTATTCGACATTTACCATTATGATTTTCCTTTTAGTCGTCGATTGAACGCCTCATTACGGGTTTCTGGCTTTGTGAATTCATTCAAACCAAGCAGTTTCTTCCTCACAAGCTATCCGTCAGGTTCCTCTTTGATTGGACTCCTCGCTTCCGTCACGAGTCGGTGTATAGATGTGAGTAAGGTGCTAAGGTCGTCACCTCTTGAATACCGCGTCTAATGAATTTTAAGTATACGAAGCGTTAAATTTCCCCGTGTGAGAAATACGCTCAGCTTACGATAGGCCAATAGTTTGTATTTATTTTATATTCTAACGCAGTGCACAATTGACACATACGTGCAGTGGAAGTATGTCGCATGATTATACAAGATTGCGCAATTCTCCCCACATCCTGGATTTAATTATTATTGTTATCCTATAATTTATATATATATATATATATATCCTTTCTAATGTTATTATTATTTCTCCATTAATAGCTGACCTGTTTCCTTCCCGCCTTCTAACTCAAGTGTGTTAAATTTTTCATCAGAAGTGTTAGTTTCAAGATATAATTAATACTCTATAAACTTCATGGCCATATCGGAAAAGTGGGGAGCTATCAAACATTGTCAATTAAAACAACGATATTTTTAAATTCTAAAATCTAGGAAACATACTTAAATATTCGTAATAAGCATTTACTTTGTGGCTTGCCATAATTATTCGTACTTTTTTTATCAAGCCCTCTAGTCTTGATAGTAAATTATATTTTTTTCTTAAATGTGCATGGTAAACTTTTAAATGGCAATAAAAGCGTTTTTCTTCTCTTTCTAACACAGTTTAAATCATGCACATTACTACAGTACAAAATGAGATAACAAGACTTTTACGAGTCCGTTTCGGGCTGAGAGAAATATCTCCCCAAAGAACTCTACGGCTATTTGATATCTGGGAGAAATATCTCCCAAAAATACTTAAGGGGTTAAACTCCTCCCGAAAAAACCCTAATTACCACATCCCCTTTGATCGCCTCCTACTCCAACACCTAAATATTTGTGTGTATCTGTCATTATTTTGTATCTTATATTAGTTTTAATATTGTCCTGACGAAGGAAGGGTACTTCCGAACCGGTCGATCGATATATTAAATTGGAGTGGTTTAAAACAAAGTTATGTGTTATTATCATCTTTTTAGTTCCCAAACACCAGAGAATATACCATACAACCCCAAGATTCTAATAAATAAAATATTGAGCAAATGGTTTAAACTGTGCTCTGGAACATCGGCTGTTTTTCGTGGTATTCGGAAGACTTTTTTTCCCAGGCGAGTCTGTCTTTACAGAGAAATTCATCCAAAGTTCAGAAATTTTGACCCAATTATGTGTTCATTTCTCAGCGGTTCCTCAATTTCCGGCACTAATGAAAAGGTGCCTCCACCACTTACCTGTACACGCCAATAATCACTCCTCGTTTCCACCTTCCTGTCCCAAAATAAACACACGCCTGACAAACTTGCGAATCATCGCGTGAAGTCGGTCAGCCTTGCAAAATGCTATCAGAATATTGCTTTATTCTTTTTTCTGTAGCCTGCACATAACTCGATTATGAAATATCAACCACGTTCTTGCAGAAACCAATAACGGCCATCCACACTATCGACCAAATTTTGTATAAGCATTGCGAAATCTAAGATTCAATCCAATATCAAGCTGAAAAACAGTAATGCAGTTCTGTTATCATGACATAATGTAATATAATTTTTTCTATCGATTTCCGTGTTTTATTTATTTTTTAACGATAAGACATTGTCGTTATCCTTAGACATAGACTTTTTACTAAATCACGGCTCCGGTTCTTTCAGAATACAGCTGTCATTCAGTGAATGACATTCTTAAAAAATATCGGTATTTGCGTAGTTTTAACAAAAGAAAACTCAAATAAGTATGTACGCCAGGAAGTCCGCGGTCAGCCCAAGGTTTCAAGTCTTTGACTTTATGAATGGATTGAGTTGGGTGGAGAAGTTCACGAAGATGGATTTTGTTACTTAGCAGATTAACACACATTTTTTTAAACACTGATGTTATATTTATGATGAATGGAGGCTGTTGTTTACTGAGAATTTGGTGATAAAAGAAGAATGAATAATCCATTTGATGCACTTTATAACTTTGACATTTGAAAGTCATAGAAAGATACAATAAAGTGAAGGAAATTGTCTATTAATCGGTTGCGTTCGCACTGAGTAAATTCTAACATAAAGGCGCAATCACGTACTAAATTGAACCATATATGGTTAAACAAAGAATAACATTAAAATAAACAATAATAATAAAAAAATATGATCTTACTATATATTGACAGTGAACAATAAGTATTGACTTTAAACATTATTGGTGAGTATTTATCGAATAATAATGCTATTAAATTATCCTAATTAACGAAATTGCGAGGTTTGTAATGCACCTATGCCAAAAGCCCGAAATGTCAGATAAATTGATGTGATGAAGTATATGTGATGCACCTGTATTTTTTTAAATACTGTGATAATTAAACTACTAACTCCTTTGATAATGTATTGTCATTGACATGGAATCGAAACCGCAGTTAAGCCAAATGTCTCCCTAAGGATAAGGACAATGTTTAAAAAAAACCCGAATCGGGCGCCAGGAAAGTTAAACATGGAAAACGTATTTAAGGAGGATACTATTAACAAGTCTTGAATTTGAGGTATAATATCGATGAAGATGGCGTTAAATAAACTGGTCTCATTAGCTCAGTTGGTAGAGCGCTTGTCCCGGTAAGACAGGTCCTGGGTTCGATTCCCAGATGCGATTTCGCTGATATTAAGGGGGAATTGGGCCGTTAAGTGCAACGAGTTAACATTAATACATTATTGTGTTATTTGTTAACCATGGTAGGTTTGCTGGAATCAATCATTTTGATTGATTAAGTGGCGATCGCCGTTAGCCATTAAATAATTTAGATATTCATCGAATTTATGGTGACTTTCTGGCGTTTATTTGATCAAGTGTGATTGTCATAAAACCTGAATACGTCCATTGCAGTCAGTGGTTCCAGGAATCCTATTTGAAGCTATTCAGCACTTGGAAGACATAGGAGTATCGGAGAACCAATTTAGCTTTAGTGAGTAATTCAGAAGCCAGTGTCCCGACTGGGTGGCTAGTGTTTTGATTGTAATGTTTTGATTGGTGTTATTGCATTCGCATTACTGAGAAATTCGTACGAGTAATTCATAATGATGGCTAATTTTCTCAGAAAATCATAACGGGCGACAGGATATACGAGTACGTGTATCACTGGGTGAGAGAACTTACTTCGTGAACCGATTGTATGACATAAATATGTTGAATCTTTTGAAATTCCGACATTTTTATTAATGTTTGAGATGAAAATAGTTCAGTAAAATTTTCATTAGTTTGCCTCCTATCTCTTTGTATATCTCACTAAAATTCTAAACCTGTGAGCTCTGGCATAATAAAATTTGCACAGAATTTCCTGTCTGAAATATCAAGACAAATATTTTCACCCCAATATTTTCATCATGAACTATAGCGCTTTGCAAGTCATCATATTATTTGTTCCATATTTTTTAATTACCTATTCAATAAGAAAAGGTGTGTAAAGAAAAGTCAAAAGTCAGGTAGTAATTAAGAGGAACGGCTGCGCGGCCTGTTTCATACAAAACTTAATTTTGGATTTGAGGCCAAAATACTCAACTAAACCTGATCATCTTTTTTTTCATCAAGTAAATACCTAGTACGGATTATTAGTAATTTATTTATTTTTGTTAACATTATTAAATATAGGCCATTAAAGGAATTGATTTTTCGCGATTTTAGAGGCACCTTTAACAATTATTTGGGGGCTACCGATGATTTAGAAAAAAATTTACCCCGTGTGCTTTGAAAATATAATGAAATATATATATATATTTTTTTTTTTGATATTATAATAAGCATTATGGTGGACTTTAAATTAATTTAAGACGACCAATTTACGTTGGAACAAAATTTTCCGTACGTAATTTAAAATATCAACCCGAAAAACCGTTCTTTTTTTAAATGTTTTGTTTTTTATTTTTATTTACGTAATCATATTTACATAGCAAATATGATAATTTAAAAAAATATGTACTATAAACCCGCAAATAATTTTCTAAGTTGCATCTAAAATTATGATTTTTTTCTGACGGCGCAGCCGTTCCTCTTAATAAACGCACACTTTAGCTTGTTAAAGTTGTACGGACTGCCAAACTGTCAAAATGCGTTGTTTATTGCCTATTTAACTTGTGTTAGCCATCCTCCGTTAATAGAGTTTCCTATGCATGTTATTATTTACCTACGACTAAGAAAGATAGTAACTTTGGTTGAACTTACGACATTTTCATTTACAGGTGAACATAGTAATTATCGTGAGATGCCACCTTTAATCTTTAGTCGACACTTGGTGTTATGCAGTAACTATCTGCCTACCCACTCTCTACCGGTATAATATTAGTAATTATACGTTCATAACATAATATGTAATAAAGTTACTCAACTCGTTTAGCAGAATCAGAGTGCATTAGTGCGTGTACGTAAGTTTCTCATTTTACTCCGCTATTTTCGAAGGTTATCTACTAAAAATGTTCTCTCACACCGTGTTAGTGAACTTAGACTCTCGGGAACCGTGAGAAAAAACAATGTCCGCCTTTGTTCGCTGGTCTTCAGATTAAAAAAAGCGAATTATTGAATAAGTCTAACTTTAGTGTTATTTCACCTTGAAGAAATTGTCAAGATTGTTTGTGGTTCTGCCCCTGAGAGCTCCGTTTTGACCGCTGATGTCAGAATGAATAGACTTGTCTTAACGTACCATTACGACGGCTGGAGACAAAGGTCACGTGGCACCCATTTTGGCACCAGCCTAGTTCACTGCCGTCCGCGTTTGTTTCGCGTGATTTTGACTGGTAAGCAAATTATAAATCTTCAATAATCGTCAAATTACTTTATAGTGTCATTATTAATAAAATTAATAAGAAATACTTTGTGTACGCCACTGTTTAATATATTATAAATATCAACATATTTCGGAAGCGAAACTTCCCTCACCAGTATACACAGTATACTAAGAAATAATGACAAGTATGGACAAATTACAAACATAGACAAATTTTAACAATAAGTGATGAAAGTAGGTAAGTAATTACATAATTAAAAATGTAAGAATAATTGAAAAAATATAAATAAAATAAGTTAATTATTGCATATTAAATAATAAATTTATGATAGTTATTATTTTTTGTATTTATAATAATAATATTCTAAATACAGGTATTAATGTCAACATAAATATAAGAGATTACTCTTTAAAAATATACATATATTAGTTATATTTAATTGGCTATTAACACATTTTCTAATTTCAAATTTATCTCATTGTAAACTAGTTGTATTCGTATGTAAAAAGTTTAAACCTTTATTTATGTCAAAAGGATGATTTGTTTCCAAAACATGGTCGGCAAATTCATAATAATAATTATTACTTAAACAGCTTAGGTGTGTCTTAACTCTAATATTAAAACTTATTATTACTCACCTACTTTCATCACTTAATGTTAATTTTTTTTATATTTGTGTCTATTCTTACATTATTATTTTTCTATTTTTTTTATTCGTTTATACTTGTCATTATTTCTTAGTATACTGTTCCGAAACATTGTGATATTTATATATTAAACAGTCGCGTACACAAAGTATTTCTTACTAATTTTATAAATTATAAAACATTTATAAAAAGGGTCATACTAAATTCTCAGTTTCTTAAACAAACCACACCTTTTTACTTATTTGCTGTTTTACTTAAATTGGCGGTACGTCTAGCTCACCCCCCGCCCCACTTATTTTGGTTTCTCCCCCTTGCGTGTTAGGGCATCTCTATGTATTATTTGCTCTATGGTTGTAACCTTCTGTTCCTGTTACTTGCGACGTTAATGAGATGGAGGGAGAGGTTGACTTGGATTAATCGGCAGTACGCCTTTACCAAGCCTTTACCCAATTTAGGATGTCCCAATAAACAGGGCCAGAAAGGTTCTCTCGTGTACTATTGACATTTGAATGTAGCCAATCTGATCGATTGCTGCAATCAGCAATGGACAGATGTGTTCCTAGGTCGTGATCTTATCTATATAGCAGAATTTGTTTAAATGTGAATCTCGTACATCACAAGAATCCCAACTGCTTCCAACTGTCTGGAGCCTGTCAGATTATGGCACCCCCAATTAGGGCATGTTGTGAGGCTGATAGTGGGGAGGGGAATAAGGTGGGGAAGTACCTGGCTATTCAGACCTGGTCACCATGCACGTCTAAAGCCATTTCAAGGAAAGTGTCATTTCTGAATGGTGGTCTTTCATCGAGTCAATACTGAGAGATTCTATTCTGAAACGTGCCGCAAATATACTGTGTATTATTTTTTAGTGAATTAATTCTGTAACAACACTAACTAAGTAACCGTCACGCCGTTTCCCCGCAGGGGTAGGCAGAAAGGACGGACCGCCAAACAACTCGATATTGGTATTCACTTCATGCTTCATTCACATTCATACATCGTCTCATACATTCTCTTCTATTCCCGACTCAAGTATATGATTCACTTGATCGTGCCATGTCTTCCTCGGGCATCCCGCGGATTCTTCTCCCATTCATATTCTCGTCATATATTCTACTTACACTCCTTTCTTCGTTAATTCTCTCTACATGCCCAAACCATCTAAGCGTTCCTTTCTTAATCTTATTCATTACGCTTACATCATCCTTGCATTCTTTTCAAATCTCAACATTTTTCACTCGATCATACATGGTTTTACCACACATTCGCCTCAGAGATCTCATTTCTACGGCATTCAGTTTACTTTCATCCTTCCTCTGCCAATTCCATGCCTCGCTGCCATACATCAGGGTTGGTATCAGCACTCCATCGTGGACTGCTACCTTCGCTTCTTTGGACAACTTTTTGTTTGACAATTTTAATATCTATTAAAAACTTCTTACGCTTTTAAGGTCATTTTATAAATATTCTTCAGTCCTGAAAACTCTTCTTGTGCCACCAATCTTCTAATAAATGTAACATCAATTTAAAAGGAGGATAAAATAGCAACTGTAAAAATATCATCTCTATGCTTAAATTTTCTAATACAACTTTATTCATACGAAGCGACCTGTCAGGTAAGTATGGTTAAGTATGTCTGTTTGTACATAATTAGATGAAGAATAGAATATTTGTACATCACCCTCGAGGTGATTTTTCACAAAAACGCGCTGTACAAATCTCCAATTATTATTTTTATATTGTTTCTTCCATATTTTTCAACTTTAGATAAAAATTGTTAAAATCTTGAATGAAAGCGGTTTAAAAAACTAAAATTGTAATGAAAAATCACTGACCATGATATTATGCGTACAGCAGTCATTCCCTTTGAATGGTTCACATTATTTTATTTCTTTCTCGTCGTTCTATTCCAAGCGGTACGGCTGCCACGTGATTTTTTTAAATGCATCCCAAAATACAATAGGCAGGAACGTGGCATAATAATACCCGCGGGTCGTGGGCGAATATTATCGTACGAGAGCCGTCTCTTTCATAACACAATGTCCGATCATCGGAGATGAAAGGAAAGCAATTATACATTTATCCAGTGCGAGGCCGTCGCGGCTGCGGATCGCCAAATACGAGGTCCTCGGTATGCGATCCAAGTAAAAACCGAGCGATCTGTTTTATTACCGCCTACAACGAACGTACGTACATGCTTTCTAGGTTATTCTTTGAAGACCTTTGTGACAGAGAGGTAAGCTCTTTTACTCCGGGCCCAGGGGTCGCAGACTCGAAACCCTTGTCTTATTTCACACATAATTTGTACTCAAATACTTTATTCAATTTTTAGTATAATAACTTATTGAAGCTTGTAAACCTCATTGTAATATTTTAATAATTGAAAATAAAATTAACAAATTTCAAACGAAATATGAAGCAGAAAAGACGCAGACAACGATAAGGTATCATCATCACATCTGGGACTCGAACCGAGGACCCCCGGTCTATCCGGGACTAGCGATCTATTCAACTGAGCTAATGCCACCTTATTGCTTTCCTCAATTTAAGAACTGTCAATATCATCTTCAATGAATTTCCATATATTTTTTGGCTGCTACCTTTTCTTAGGACTGTAAGATTCTTCCCGAATTTATTTGCAATCTAGATAGTGTCTCGGATATTCATATCCGATTTTTTTTATATATCGGACATCTATTGACTTTTTCTACAAGTTTAGGGTAAATATTCAAGTTTTGTTGCAATGACTTATTGTAATCTTTGCGATAATATTAACAAATCTCAAATGAAATTTAATATAATTTAATTTCAGATTTTTTAAATGAAATCCTCAGCGCGGGTGAGGCAAACTCACCTCCGCTGGAGTAAAGTAACCTCACTTTACGGGACATCAAACAAATTATGTATAGGTCCCGAAGGTCAATTCATTTTTTTTTACTTAAAGTTTGTAAACCTCAGTGTAATATTTAATCATTGAAGAAGATAATATTAACACATCCCAAATGAAACACGAATCCGAAAAAACAACAAAAAAATAAAAAGGTTTCAGTCGCATCTGGGTTTATGTTATCAGATATAAATTAATTAGATAAAAATACGTAGGTACTGGATCATATCAGTAATACCCATACATAGTAAATAAATATAGGTAGACATCTCAAAATAGGAAGGACACATAAATAATCTATAAATATTAATATGTACTGTTAATTTTCATTTTGTGATTCATTCGTGTGAAGTATTCGTTTAAGATGCGATTACACTGATTGCATTGGTTTAATAAGAATGTTTTTAATGATTACGTTAATTTTATGGGATAATTTATTGGTAAATAAATTAATAATAATGAGATAACATCTTATCCACTTAAATTAACGTATAGTTCAATTCTTAATGTTAAGCTACCTGTAAACCGCTCCGTTTCTTTTGCACTATAATAATAATAATAATAATTGGATTACTTCTATAGCGCCGTTTTCGTGAGAAAATCACCTCAAGGGCGCTTTACAATTAATTAAATAACATATACAACCAATTTCATACAGTTAAACTTTATTACTAATGGCTTATAAGTAAGACTTATGGCTAGGGACTGACTACTGAGACTTATAATTAGTGACTTGCATCTATGGCTTATAGGTAGTCACTTACCAACTAAAAGTTATAGCTAGTGACAATTTAAACTTAAGTAGGCATAACTAGAATAAAAACCTAACACATATAAACCTAGTACCTATTTAAAACTAATACATATCTATGACCAAGTGCATATTGTGTATACAATACTGCAAAATGACGTACAACTATGGCTTAAAACTAGAGTCTTACAACTAACATACCTATTTATAATAATATAAATACATGTATGATTATTTTGTAATAATTTTTATTGAAATTAAAGAAGGTAGTCTGGGCGGTAGAAGGTAAATAGGAATATAAGTAATTCTCTTGGACTGAGTACTCGAAAACACCATTAGACCAATGGGGTCGTTATTCGGGAAACGATAATCTAAAAAGATGAGTCTTTAGTTTTGTTCTGAATTCAGTAGAGCTGTCGATTTTTCTCAAATATGAAGGGAGTTTGTTCCAGGCTGTTGGGCCTGCCACCGCAAAAGCTCGGTCTCCGAAATTGGTATTGGGATTGCGTTTAGGTACTGAGAGTCTTCCCTATGGCACTACCTTTACCTGTCCATTCTCATTAATTATTTCCTACTCCATCACTTCCTACTTACTAATATTTATTTCTTGTATATACTTTTGTCCTCAAGAAGGAAAGGTTATTTTGAAACCGTTGAATTGATTGTTATGTTTAAAACCGTGAGATATCTATGCATAAAACAGAGTATTTCTTTAATTGGGTAATACGGTATTTTCACTTTTTTTTCATTATCTACAAAAATTACAAAAAAAAAATTACGATGACGATGGCATTTTTATTTTTCTTTTGTGATTATGAATAAATCTTCTACAACAATTCGAAATGTGCCATTTTTGATATGCCGCCAAAACTACGTGTTCGTTTTTGTTCGTGAATATGACGTTGTTGACGTCACGCCGTTAAACGTCGGTGGCAGCCGTCTTGCCAGCCAGTAGCGTTTATAAGGTTTTTGAAATCAATAATTATGAATAAATGTATTAAAATGATGCATTTTAAGTACGATTATCAATATCAGAAATATAAACTTCAAATATTGTAGACATTTTTAACGGTACCCGTAGTTTGTTAAAATACCCAATTATGGCAACCCACGACTGCTTTTTACGAGCGTGAAAAATATTATGTTCTCATGATTTTATTGCCACTTTTGCATGTTTTCTTCCCGTGCGCCCTCTAATATTTTCCCACACACGCCCTTGTACGGTGTCCTGACCTAATCCTTTTTAAGTATTTGATCCACTAAAATTCATTCATATTCTTTATCATTGGAGGCCACGATGAGTATATTGTACACTGGGTTCGTTTGGGCCACTGAAGAACCGCGGCCTTTCTAAAAATTCGATCAGGCGCAGGCGGCGTTTACCGTTGCTTGGCTGGTTGTACATTGAGGTGTTGGTGTTCCGTGTCGACGTTGACCCAATCCCCAGCTCCTCGGCTGGGCCTGCGACAAAAGTTGTTATTATACTCGTATACAGGCTGTGGCAAAACGTTTCCGATGCACTTTAACCAGCGATAAACTTGTGGTTGTTTCGCGAGGATTAAAGGAACTGATAGTGCCTTCGAATACCTTAACAACTCGGCATGTAGTTCGCAGAATGTGCATTTTAATATTATTGAATCGTTATTTGTTTTTGTGTTTAATTCGTAGAACTCCATTTAATTTTTTTTTTTGATTTTATTTAATTAAAATCAAATTTATTAATGTTATTCTTAAGTTCTGCAAGTATTTTTAAAAACCCGTCCAAATTGGAATTGGAGGGGAGTAAATAAAATCATATAAATGAGTCGTCAGTGTGAATCAAGCGCAGTTTGAAATGGCCTTGAACGCCGAAACAGCTGTCACAAAAATAAAAACTAAAAATACTTCCAGAACTTAATGATAACATTATTAAATTTGATTTACATTAAATTTTAAAAAAATTGATTGATTTGCTTATTCCAAATTTATCTTAATTTCTTATCAAGTTTCATTGACCGCTTTTCTACCATGTTTCTGAATAGTGCTACTACCTGGGTCTATCCTAGCTGGGTTAATTCAAAGTACCAAATCCAGGCGTTATTAATACGTGTCCCATTATGGAAACACTAAAAATATTTTTAAATACCCAGCCTAATGCATGGTAACAATTTATATATTTTCTTATATTCACATGTTTAAATGCATTTGTTAAAACATATCCTTTTTTATTTCTCTTTTTTTTATATATATCTTATCACTATATCTGTAAAGCACAAATAATTTACATACTTATGTAATTTAAATAAAAATCTTTTTCGTTTCATGTTTCTATGTACATCGTTCCATAGTTGATTTTATTTTTTTTATTTGTTTAACTTCCTTATACTATTTGTTTTCACTATACAGTTTCACTATATCTGAAAAACACTAATTATTTATATACTTTCCTAAATTTAGAAATTGTTATCCATTTTTTCTGTGTGCTGTAATTTATTAAAAATAATATATAGTATATTTGTGGCACGTTCGAGAGTGGTGGATACTTTCAGTATCGCCCTGGTTAAAGATCACCATTCAGAATCGAAACGTTGCTTGAAATGGCTTCAGCCGTGTTTGATAACCAGACCTGAATAGCGAGGTACTTCCCCGCCTTCCTCCTCCCCATCTCCTTCCTCTCCCCACAACTTTCAGCCTCACAACATACACCCTAATGTGGGATGCCATATTCTCACTGACTCCAGATGGTTGGGAGCAGTTGGGACTCTTGTGCGGAACTAACAACAAAAACACATTTTTTTTACAAAAACCGACCCTTTTTAAAAAACTTATTTGCAGTTTTACTTAAACTGGCGGAACACCTAGCGAACCCCTCGCGGGCATTTCTATGTATTATTTGCTCTATGGGCTTACCCCTGATAGATCCGCTATAATTTATCCCATTTTCTCATAAACTACGCCTGCAACAGAAAGAAAGATTACAACTGGATCTCAGCGACAGAGCCACGCGTCTCTCGCAACGCCGGGACAAGTTTATCAGATACTAATGAATTAAATCCCCGCTTTCTGTAATAATTAATTTCGTATTTGCGATGTGTATCTGTGTAATTAAATTTCGAATATATTATTATATTATTCAGTTTCACCCAACGACCGCGGGTTAAATAGTCGCACTAATATGCAATCAAATGTCTCGGAATGTTTATTTTTGAAAGCAAGCGGTAATTTTAGCAAAGGGAAAGCGAATACTGAAAATAATAATCAAAGAATTATTTTAAAATTCATCATCCTTAATAAGGCAGCCGATTCCATAGTCGTTCTTCGTACAGAGGTGTTAGTCATTGTTTTTATCAATTCGTTCTCCATTTAGCAATGTGGTTTGTTGTTTTCGCGGGCTTGGCATTATAATTGAAGTGAAATAAGTTTATTGTAACCAAATTAACATTGTCACTCTATTTTTATAACAAAAATCATTCATTAGAAAACGATACATTTTAGTTAAAAAAACATTTTTTTCAATATTTAATTCCACCCAGGAGGCCCTAAAGAAAATAATTTTCCTCAGGGCCTATATCATCTTTGATCATACTGTTTGGAGGGTCGTTTTGAGGAGAGGAAGGATTGAACGTGGGTCTTGAAGAGATCCATGTTCGAACGTCATGTAGGAACGACGTGTTCTCATGTGACAAATGCCAACCGTGTACAAATGTTGGGCGCGCGTTTGGTGTGTTTCCCGACTGCACCAGTGCCGTAGGGATCAATGACGCTAATTCCTCGGAGCATATTCCGTTGAATTACCGCTAGAACACGGATAGCATTCCCATCTGACGCTTGTTCTCCAAAGAATGAACTACGTTTGTTAAGATAGGGGAATCTATCAAACGAACCGCCTGTTTCTGCACAAAATCAATGTTTTTTTCGGGTATTTTTGGGATCCGTGTATTTTATAATGTAATATATTGTAGCTGTATCTGATTTTATACTGTGGTAGTGCCCTTTGATCAAAAGTAATCATTCTTAGATTGAGTACCTGATGCCTGACAGCCTATTCAGCCTATCGACTGAATGACTGTCACGAATGTGACTTGAATGGTTAATCTTATTGCGTCTCTTGACTTATTTCTCTCTACGTTCTTCATATTTTATTTTAGTTACCTACTTTATTATATTTTCGTATGAAGTGGTAACTTCGTGATGTGACATTATCACGTTTATTTTTTTATATACTTCTTGCCGACCGGGTTTCGCTACTACCTTTTCTTCTTCGGGGCAGTATACTACTAAACTATGAATATCGATGTATGATACACATGTGTTATGTATTGATGAAAACGGGCGGATGGATTCTCAAGAGTGGGTGGAGCAAGCAGCGGACCGGTAAGGGAGTGTACTTTGTTGATTGGGAATATTTAAGTATAGAGCTTTTATTTAAATTGGTTTGATTATTAACACCTCGACTCCGGTGATGGGTCTGATTTGACCCAGTGTTTTTTAAATAAAAGATTTTGCCGCAAATATTTCGTTTAGGCTAATTTCCTCTTGTCTATTCTTTTATCAAATATTTACCCACATCTCGACTCAAAAATGATTAAAATCGGACACGTTTTAAATAAGTTATTAGAATAATTGTCTATAAAAACACGCAAAATCTCCATCTCGTCTCAGTTGAATTTGAGCAGCTGACGAAACAGTATATCTCTCGCTCTATCTTTCCGTCTTTGTCTCTCGCAGTCCTTAACACGCAGATGTTGTGAACCATTCGGGCGCATTTCTAGTATTGTGATTATATTTTTATAACTTTGTTTTATTTTTTTTTATTTCGTACCGTACTAACGCAATGGCAAGGCAAAATTATTTAGCTGATAATGAGATTGAAAAGCTACTTAACAGTGAGATCAGTGATGATGGCGACTTGGAATTCGAATCATTGAATCCAGAATTTGAAAGTGATCCGGAAGACATATTACTAGAGGAAATATCTGAAAGTGAAAATGGAAGTGATAATGCAGTTAGTGTAGGAAATCTGAGTGAATCCATTGCAAATGGACTTCCGGATCAAATTCCGGATTCCTTTAATTTTTTAATGAAAATTGTTCATTTAAATTTGTTTTGTTGAAAAATAAAAGTTTTAGTATTTTTAACTAAAATGTATGTCATTCAATGGTTTTAATTGTGACAAATTAATGTGTCAGTAAATTAAATACTCAAATAAGAACGCCATTATATAATATTTTCTAATATTTGCATAAGCAATCATCATGTAATATGGCTATAAATTTAATTTATTTTATTTTTACACATCTTTCTATTAGAGGTACAGCAACAAGGAAGAATTAAATAAGTGATTTTATTTCTGGTATTTTAAATAATACATGATATACTTGTAAATGCACACCGTCGATTTCCCGAAAATGTTAATAAATATACAATCAAAAATAATAAAAAATGTTCGCTTCCACTGACTTCCTGGGACGAGTCCTTTACCCCCTCCCGCACTGCTCTCCTCATTCCGCTGACCGTCGGCAGCGGTTGTCTCCAGACGCTACCAATTTAGTTGTTCTTTTGCTCTCGCGCGCCGTGCCCGCGTTGCTGCATATCGAAGAACCGCAACATTTACGGAATACTAATTTCTAAAATATCTATCTTTATACAAGAAACACAAGGGATATGTTATGAGTTTATGAGGAATTACATAATATCATATAAAAGTAAGGATATGAACGAAAAATGCATAAAAAAGCCTTTTATTTTCATCATTTCAGCCGGGTCAATCTGGACCCACCATCGCCGAATGTGTTTTATTTTGAACCTCCGGGTATTACGTGTTAATGACTCTACTATTTGTGTTTTTGAAAATTTTATTTCATTCCATTTTTTTCAAAATATATCCAAATAATAAAGTTCTTGTACCCACTTGTGTTTTCTATTTTGAAAATATTCTACCCAAACAAACCTTCTTTTGAATATGTAATCTGTGGTATATCTATGTGCTAACCTCAATTCAAACTTGGCGGGTTCAATGTTTTTCATACTAATTTTTAAATGTTTTAGCAACAGTTATACATATTGGATTTCATTCAAACTACTCTATAAACCTTCCCGGCACTAATAAGAAGAAACTGTGCTATTTTCAGCGAAACCGGTCAAGAAATTTTCGTGAAAATCGAGGACACACAGATACACATTTATTTTTTTATATAGAGATTTGACCGCCACCTATTTAGCAGACACTTGGAATAATCTTTAAACTGTTTGTAATTGAAAATTTTATTCCTTAAAACGATTTTATTTCGTTATTTACGATGTATCGTATCTTAGCCCTTTGAAATCTTGTCTATAAAATATATATAATAGCACACGCCACCATTCATCGCTTTGCAAGCAACTAGTACGACTACAATATTCAAGGACAAATAAATATGTAAATGCATGCAGCGCAACTATCGAATTGCAGTTATTACGGTAACTGCGTATGACATGTATTCTGCGTTCGACATTATCATTCCTGTAAGCAAGCACCTTCTTAAAATACGGAAAGACCTCTAGTTATACTTCAACATGTTACATTTCCAAGCATTAATATATAATCAGCACCTATTCGATATGCAATGGTACCGTGCTAGATTAATCGTTAATAATATTTATTAATTCTGTTTTCATTCAATTAAACGGTTGTTTGTAGCTGTGTCAACCAGTTGCTCGTTGCAGCTAGGGGTGTTACCAATGTCAATATTTCGAATATGCGAATACGGGAATATGGAATGTCTACGAATATTTCTTCCCTCGTCAGACATGCATATATTCCCGTTTTTGCTTATGTTAGTTCAATTTCATTTGAATTTTCTTTTAAACTTTATTTATAAGTTATCCGTCTTTTAAAAGATTTCCTGTGATGTATATATCAAAGGTGATACTTAATGCTATTTTACTATTTATTAGGTATGTATTATATTCTCCCTTGATTTACGTTTCGTCTTTTTATAATGTTTTTTTTCTTGTACCAGCGAATTTTTTTTGATTTAATTATTTTATTTCTTCCATTTCACAAATTCGCATTTGTAAATATGAATGATAGCGACAATATTCGCAGCGTCCCTAGTCGCGACTCGCTCCTCGAAGTAGGGAGCTCAATCTGTGACCAAAGTGCCGTGTTTGCAAGCGGTAAAGTCATCTAACGGCTATAATTTGTAACAAAGTGTTTCGAATCTGTAGATTTGTTAAACTCCCGGAAATATAGCTCGATAGAAACGGTAATTAATCGAAATTTCCACGTTTAATTGAGACACAATCAATACCCGATCTTCCACAAGAAAGCAATCACTGTTTACTAAGCTTTTGTACGAAAAAAAGATGTTCAAAAGAATTATCGTTTTACTTTTTCCCACATTTTTTTTGCCAACAATCTGCACATAAAACACGCAGCGCCGCTAGATAAATGTTGGTTTGTACTGAAAACCCAGTTTGAACTGCAAAACCCAATGATATTACCAAAACAAACAGTCAATATAGAACTTTCCGGTCGCGAGTTTCTACAATAACATTAGCTTATTAAATCCGGTCTGTATTGGCAGTTTACGAGTAGATAGTTTTGTCATTAGTGCAGCCCACGCCCGTGAATTAATATTTATATCGCCTAGCCCACCTGATGAAGATATTATTATTTACCTGAAAATGTATACGGAGAAATCTGCAGGCGAACATAAACAATGTCAACTCGATTTCACTATTCGCGAACTGTTTTTAAATGGTCTTATTACCATTTTGTTGGAATCCGACGAGCGTTTATGTGTTCATGCTCGATGTAATTTAGGCTTCCGTGAATCCATTCATTCTTGGGACGTTCGGGGTGATATCTGCGCTCCAGATCCCAGACACATTCGGTGCCTAATAGATGTGAAAGATCACGGATAACAGTTGAGATGGTCGCTTTTTATTTCAACAAAGCTATCATCAAAGTGTTCAGTTCAACTCGTTGAAGTTCGTTCATTGGTTTGGCTGTTGTTAACATCTCTTTATAATGCGAAAGAGACTGCATTCAGTCGTATTCAATAAGTATTACAAGTAAGTAATAATACTCAAAAGTGGTGTGTGTGTGTGTGACTCTCTCGATAGCAAACGATGTAACAACATACATTTCGGGACCGCTTTGCTCTAATGTTGTAATTTACTTCTGAACCAGTGCATTATGTCAAGGTGCCACAGCGCGGGCATGTGCCTAGTCTAGTGGTTGCAACACACCAAAAACCTGTATCAAATTGTTCTATTGAATGAAGAAAAAAATGACTATTTAATGAATATACGAAAAATAATTTTTTTTTGGTTACTAATTGTTTACCACTGACCTTTGAATATTATGAACAAAAATGCCACCAAGCGAGAGGCCGATGTTTGTAGAATGCAGCCAGTCGAGTCACCCAACCTTACCACGAGAAGACGACGATTTTTAATTCTTCTATTATTTATTATCTACTAATTATGCCATTTTGCAAATTGAATATATGCTCAAAAAGTGATTTCATTGATGTTAAACATATGCTAATTTTTCTGGCAAACTTTTTGCTTCGGAATATTTCTCGTAAACATACACAACGTCTTAGTCACACCTATTTCAAAATAAATATACAAAAGTCATGTACAAAAATACAGGTCTGACCTGTTGTATCTACAAGTTAGATAATAATGTGATAGTGTTGTAGGTTCGGAATAGTAATTCCGTTTCGCGATGATTCATCGGCGTGTCATCTCTGTCCCCGTCGCCCTGGGCGGCTCGTGGCACCGCATTACTCCGACAGACGCCACCACACACTCCCATACTAAACGGACTAGCCACAGTCTATACTCTACTATACAACCCGTGTGGCCACAGTCTACCCCGAATCACGATACAAGTGGTCTGATTCACAAGGAACAAGAAACATCTGCCTTTGCACGTCAACTCGTTCACTTGATGAACTTATCGAAAAGAAAATTATGAGCATGACGTCTACTGAATAACGCTGCTTCTTAGGCGTACTCTTATCTATATTATAAAGGTGCCCGTAGACGAGATAAATCGACGGTCCCAATGTAAGATGCCCAGGATGCTGCAAACATTTGTGATTATCATTCACATTTCTAGATGCGAATTTTTAAAATGGAAGAAATAAAAAACTGGAAGTAAAAATTATTTCACCATTGCAAAATAAAAAAAAATAAACTTAAACAAGGGAGGTTATTAATACATATTTAAAAAATAGAATTAAATATCACGTTCGATCTATTCATCACAAGAAATGTTTTAAAAGACAATTTTTAAATAAAAAAGTGATAACGTGTCAAATAAAACTAACATAAGAACCATTGGAAGCAAATACGGGAATATATCCACGTCTGATCATCGAAAGGGAAATATATTTGAACCGGTAATAATGTCGTAATGTCGGTAGCCGAGCAATCTCACCGGCAAGACAGGGCAATACGTCGACAAGAATTATAATTACACGACAATCTTGCCCGAAAATACGGAAATTTCAACGGCAAAAAGTTGTCGTAAAAAATTGCTCATTTACGGGCACCTTTAGGCAACACGTGAAGAGAATGGACACAAAGAACTTCCAGAAAAAACGATTTTGATAGAGTTTAGAACAGGCAAAATAATTTATTCGGAAGATTGTCATGTGGAGGTTAGTTGATTAATAGACCACAGGCATGACTAATATGCTGAAACTTAGGTAACAGACAGGAAAAGTGTAAAATTTGGAGACGAGCAATGTTTGTTAGGCAACAGGCAATAAAAATAGACAAAGAGATTCTAAAGGAATGTAATGTTTCCTGAATATTGGGTAACAGAACAGGCAAGAAGGATATACCTGCACGGCTTGGATAAATGTAATGCTTGTTGAATCTTAGACTACAGGTAAGAAGAATACACTCGACGAGCTTGGAGAAAACAACGTTCACTGATTATTAGACAGCAAGGCAAGCAAGGAGTTTTATTATACTCGTTGAAGAGCAATATTCGTTGAGTAGATTAAACTCAACAACTGATCATTTAAGATAATGATAAAACACGTCATTAACTGTATAGCCATTGGTCATGTTCATGTTAAAGGTAATTTAGAGTTACAAACATGATTTATGATCATATTTATTAGCGTCGTTGATAATATTATTTTGCACTAGGTCGATCGTAGGAAATGCAAGCTTTCTTCGAACTTGTACCAAACTGCTAATCTAACTCTCTCTAGTTTTACATACGAGTACTTATCTATAATTTAACAACAAGCTGACAAAAATATATTATACAAAACAATCGCACGAAGAAAAAAGCATAAAATAATTCTATCGATATTAAAAATTTTGATTTTGAAAAAATCGATATTAAAAATTTTCTGTATGCGAAAGAAGGAACTGGATAACTCAAAATTTCTAAGACAATGAATTTACTTACCCTTTTGTCCTTGCCGTGTGTTTCAAGTACTGAATCGTATAATTATTTATCTATATATATATTATATATATATATATATATATATATAGGATAAATAAAAGTGTCCCATTGTTCGTTTTTCCTTTTTTTTTTTAATACAAATCTACAGTTTTTTTTCCGAGCTTGATGAAATTTTTCGATCTTGACCTTCAAAACAATAGGAAGGTCACTCTCTACATGAGATTTCGAGAAACCATCCCCACCCCCCTTTCACACCCCTTACAACAGATTCTTGGTACTTGATAAAATTTTGCGCACTTAACGTATCAGAATAAGAGGAAAATTACTGGGTAGGGGGGTAGGGGTAACACATCACAACCTCAAAACTTTACTCCAAACCATTCATAATACCGGCTACTAATGTTACCGGCTAGTAATAATGGCCATTGTTCAGTGAATTTCTACATAGTATTTTATTATAAAATAAAAAAAAACGCTTTTTAACTATATTCTACTTTTATTTTTGACCGTGACCGGTTTCAGCCTGTGACGGCTATCTTCAGACTGGTATAATTAATGCTTAATCTATGGTTAATGTACAATTTTGGGTGTCAAGGATAACAAACCATGATTTTCCTTAAATTATGTTTTTCAGTATTATTATAGCATGATTTTACAAAACGTGACTTATGTGATACTTTTTTTTTAATTTATTCATAATATTACTTTATATGTCAATCTGCTTTCAAAAATGATCTTTAAGACAGGTTACACTTGTTTTTATTGTAAATATAATTTTATATTATTTATATAATAAAAGGTTGGTGAATACTGATCGATATTGAGTTTATTCTAGGATTTTCCCATCTTAGTTGTAATATCAAGGTTAACAACAGGATTTTCAATAATTTTGTTACTGATGTACTTTTATTGTTATGATCTATTTTTAAAAATTTCGTAATAGTTTATGTTAATAGTGTGTTATGTTAATGTTTAGATCAATCTAATTTTTCCGATGTGATTTGACATACTGATTTTTTTCTTATCCAAGCATTTTTTTGGGATGTATCCATAATAAATCTAGTTCTCTTGCCTTCCAAGATCAATTATGGGTTCTGTATGTTTTAAATCTGCAGCCTCCCGTTCAAAAATCAACACAAATCAATTACGTCCGTCTGCGAACATTCGTTAGATCGATGTTGATTGATTGATGATTTCTTCACAATATCCGGGGCTTTCTCTCTGATGGTTGCAAACAAAAACTTCACCTGTCAAAAACTCAAACACACAAACAATTACCGCTAATATTTTCGAGCACAAGTTTCAAGTTGGTTTTTGTACCGTCATTTTAATTACAACGCCGTATTTACTATAAAGCAGAAATCTGTTTTTCTCTACCGGCAAAAACTATCGGACGGTGAATTCGCATCATGGAATTTACGCAAATGTTTTGTTCCTGGATTTTCTATCATGATCTATGAAACTAAGAAATTTCCAATGCAAAGTAATACAAAATCCTATATTTTTGCTTTGAAAATTTCATGGTGTAGAAATATTATAGATGTGTTAAATAAATACAGCGAGCAAAACACATCATGGCCTTTGCTTTAACCGACCACTTTTTTGATAAGTATTTTCATAAAACTAGAAAAAAATTATGTATCAGACTAACTAACTAACTAACCATCACGCCGTTTCCCCGCAGGGGTAGGCAGAGAGGACGGACCGCCAAACAACTCGATCTTGGCATACACTTCTTGCTTCATTCACATTCATACATTGTCTCATACTAATTAATAATTAATTTAAAAATCAAATTAAACTCTGCATACGTTACATAGGGAGATCTGAAATAGAAAATATATTAACACCAAATTCAGACTAACACCGAAACCATTCAACTGCACTTGAAACACCTCACCTCCTTTTTTTTTAGCAATCTCATCAATTTATTATAATTTTATTTAATACTTTGTAAATGAAATCCTCAACACTGGAAATCCCAGTAAGGATATAATTGTTTCTTATATTATTAATAAAAAAATAAAAAAGATAATAAAACATTATTATTTTTATTATTGGTGTGGACTTCTCGCAAATATTGAACCTTGCAGAAGCGCACACAGATTCGGCTTTTTTCTTTTTTAATAACTTTGAAAATTGTTGAAGAAAAACATGTGCACCCATCACATTAATATGTTTTACTTGGTATAATTTTTATTTCTTTTAATGACCTGCTACTGTAAAATTAAAAAAACATTTATTTATTTATTGATAGCTCGCGACCCCCACTTTGAAAACCACTGCTTTAGAGTAAGATCAGTAAACATATTAATATTTGTACCTAAACTTCAAAATAAAATAAAAATTTTCATTTTGATGATGTTTTGTTGCATAAATCAAATCGAGGGAATTTCAACCTTATGTAAACATGTTTCAAACAAGCAAATGGTCTCATTGGCGTGTGTTGTACTTATGATAGTCACGGGACCACCGCAGTTTATCAAACAAACAAACAGATAGGTAGGATCCTTCGAATTCTTAAAATTGTACATTTGACATATTTGATGTAACTTCCTCCTGTTCGACATACTCAGTATCCTATGCCCATAAAGGTAGAGCGAGATATGCTCGCGACATTATAACAATATCGGACACCAGCATTTTGGAAGCGTTGAAATTGTTTTTGTTTGTTCTCTGTTCTGTTTATCAAATTCATTGTCTTGCAAAAGTGACACTAGTTAATACGATTTCATTAGATTTTCCGGTCATAATAGCTTCCTGACCTTCGTTAACTAAAGCCTTTCACTTTGATCTCTGAAAATAAAGACGCTGTCACTTCGCTTGTAAACTCTGGGGCAGATAGTGCACGCTGCGGCCGGCTTTGGCGTCGATTCGCACCGAACGCGACATGCTCCGGAGAGCGCGAAATTATACAGAATTTACAGAGTAATCTCGTGGCCGCCATTGTGGGAGTTTAATGTCTCTTTTATATTTGTTTCATCTCTCCTGGAAATGAGATGGCCGCAGCCCGCATAGCGTGTCCATCGGCCGCATTGTCTGTCGGCGAAAGGGCCTGCCACCTGTCAATACAGCGTTATTTATTGTCGCGGGAACTACATATGTCACTTCTAATATCAGAAGATAAATGGCGGACTTTCGCAAAATGTTGTGTTGGTAAGATGTTGTTCTCATAAGAAAGAGGAGAGGATGGTTAATGGGCACCTCCCTAATCAGATCTACCTATTGAAAACACTAAAACATTCTGAATATCATCAAGCTTCCCAAAATATCATAAGTGTACAGCCCAGGCACGGGGGCTCCATCAGAGTCAAGTTAGACTCGGAAGCTGGTCGTACTGTACAGGGTATACATATACTTTAATAGTGCACAACTGCCGTACAAAACGCAAGTGCCCCCCACTGTTGAATTTGGCAGCCATCTCTGGTCTGGACCCCAAAATACCTGAAAAAACCTTGGCTGTGCGGAAACGAGCGGTTCGTTTGATAAATTTCCCTATTTTAACAAACGGTTTTCAATGTTTAGAGCACAGGCGTTAGGTGAAAATGGTGTCCTTGTTCTGCCGGTATTTTAATGGTAGATGCTCTGATGAACTGGCGTCATTGATCCCTTCGGCGCCGGTGCATAGTCGGGAAACACGCCAAATGCGCGCTCATCATTTGTACACGGTTGATATTTGTTACCTGAGAACGGGGCGCTTCTACCACTCGTTCTTGAGTTCAATGGCTAGGCTGTAGAACTAGTTTCTGGCCTCTGTATTTCCTCCCTACTATCCTCCTAAAAAAACTCCAAATACAGCATCCTTAAATATGACATAGGCCCTGAGGGAAATTATTTTCAGTATGGTGTTAATGTAAAAAAAAAGAATTATGTTATCAGAGTGAAATCCATGCTTAACAGAAGTAAAAGCAATTTATTTTTAATTTCTTATTTGGTTAAATTCTGTCCTATTGAAAGTCGGCTATTATCAGATCAATCATCACTCTACAGATTGCATTCTTGAACTGCACTTGTACCAGTCACTTAAGTTTTGAAGCTGTTAGTCGTGATGTCTTTCTTTACGTATTTATCCACGTCTTCCATCAATCGTGCCTTGGATTTTCAGTTGGGTGATTTGCCGTCTCTCATGATGTTACAATTTTTCCATTTTTTCTTCATACGAAGAAAAACCTTTCTCACAGACTTCCTCAAACAATGTCAAATGCAACATAACCATGCAATTTTATGCAGTCAAAAGTCACACCAGTAAATTTTCTATCTATTATATAAAGAAAAATGTCCCGGGCGGGCGGTGTGTGTTTGTTTTGTACACAAATCTGCAGTTTTATTCCGAGCTTTATGAAATTTTGCACAGTTGATCCTCGAAACAAGAGGAAGGTCACTGTCTACATGAGATTTCGAAAAATCACCCTTTCCCACCGCAAAAAGCAGAATTTTGGTACTTCTTGATGAAAACTGAGTAGGGGTAGGGGAACAGATCACAGCCTCAGAACTTTCCTCCAAACCATTAATAACCCCGGGCAACGCCGGGTACTTCAGCTATTACTAATAATATATTATATCTAGACATAGTTCACATCAAGTAGAAACCTGCGGCAATCATTATTTGTTATGACTTACTAGAATTACATATAAGGTATTTCCTTTCTTTGTATTTAAGTACAATTGTCAATACAATTTTTTTTTCTGAGAAATAACGATATGTTATTAAGCATTCCATGAATTATTGTGCAATTGGTCACTTGTTGTTCTGTACGCAATAGGTGCACTCATTCGATCGTTTCCGTGATAGTTAATTGCTTTTTAATAGTTTCACATTATTATCGAACGTGGCTTGTCTGGTCAACCAACAATGTTTAGATCCTTACTAACACTATAAAGGACTCCTTATTTATATACCTGAGCGTGAGTGTTGCTTTTCTTTTGGGCCGTATGTTTGACTGAATGGCTGAATCGGAAGTACACAGTATAAGAGTGTCCGCAGAGTAAATATTTACCTTAAATAATATTCACGCTGAAGCTCAGTATTTGTTTCTCTTCGCTAAACTAAAACTCTCTAACTAACCATCGTGCCGGGCTGAGAGGACGGACCGCCAAACAACTCGGTCTTGGCACACACTCCCTGCGTCATTCACATTCATACATCGTCTCATACATACTCTTCTGTTATTTTGACCCTTGACATATCCCAACTCAAGTATTTGGTTTACTTGATCATGCTGTCGTCTTCGGGCGTCACCGACTTACACCATTCACATTATCTTCGTATATTCTCCTTACACTCATTTTTTCATTCATTCTCTCTACATGCCCAAACCATATAAGCGTTCCTTTCTTAATCTTACTCATTACGCTTACGCCTTGCATTCTTTGCAAATCTCAACAGTCAAACTATCCATACATTGTTTCGCCTCAAATATCTCATTTCTACATCATGCAGTTCACTTTCATTCTTCCTCTGCCAGTTTAATGCCTCACTTCCATACATCAGGGTTGGTATCAGCGTTCCATTGTGAACTGCTAGCTTCGCTTCTTTGGACAATTTTTTTGTTAACGCCAACCGCCTTCAGTACTCCGTTATTGGAGTATTCTGCATTCGCCCTTCTTTTAATATCCCTACCATTCTTTCCATCTCTCGTAATATACTTCCCAAACTCATCGACCTGCTCCAAGTATTCATCATTCGCAACTATATTGCACACTGGTTTCGTACTCTTTTTTTTCAAACACAATGACTTTAGACTTACATACAGCATTAGCTCATTCTTCATACATACTTTGTTTATCCTAGGTACGAGGGACTATAGATCTTCCATACTGTTAGCAATCAACGTACAACAGGCAACATACTTCCAGATTATTTCTTCGCAATATGCACACACAGCATTCCCAAAGATGACATAAGCCTTGAGGGAAATTATTTCCCTTAGGACCTTCTGTGTGGAGTAATTGTAAAACACAATTACTAATATAATACCTTTATTTTAAATACAATTACTAATATAATACGTTCCTTTGAACCATCATATTCCAAGTTAATCTTACTTAGCTATTGTTTTGAGTCAAAATTTCTGTTGAAACGTAATTGCGGCTGATTATTGTGAGTGAACCATACCATTGACCTTCAGTTGACTATTGTGTATAATAAACGACAATTCTATTATGTTTATGTAATAATATATTATAATTTGTACTTGTAGGTATGTATTGTTTACCTGTTAGCCGCCCACTTACGTACATTATGTTAGGTTATGAAATTATTGCGTTTTTCCTAATCGTAAACAAAACTACTTCGACGATATTGAAGCAACATACAAGCGATAATATTTTATTCAGTAAATTTTTTATTGCTTTTTACATTTATACAATTTCAAAATGGTGCATCAACCATTGACCACGGGGAAGTAGTTATAATATTACGTATTCGTAAAAAGCATTTACTTTGTGACAAAATAAGGCACTCCAGTGAAAAATATTGCGACTTTAAAAATATGTATTCATATAGATCATTAAACTCCGATTCTGAATATGTAACTTTTATTATGTATAATTGATTATACGTAGAAGTTATAAATCGTTATTTAAAAGTGAATAAAAAATCATCTCATCAAAACACCTTGTTATATTGGTATCATTGTATTTGAAACATCTGACGTCACGTGTGTATGCTGTTTTTTTGATAAGTATGAAAATTTTTATTTTAGATTTTTTTTATTTATGAATTTTTTTAGCTTTGGTAAAATTTAAACTTAATTCGGGTGACTTTAAGCTCTATAATTGTTGTTCAAAAACTATTCTTAATAATAGAAATCAGAGTATTCATGAGCAACCCAATTGTCAATATGGATATTTTGATAATATTCATGCTCAATACTATTATTATTCTTCGAGGTAATGTGCCTGAGTTAATGTTAACAGCGCCCTTGAGGTGATTTTTCCCAAAAACGGCGCTATACAAATCATCCAATTATTATTATAATTATTATTCTTAAAACGGTACATAATGTTATTACTTATGTTTATTTATGGTTTACAATGAATAGAATATAAAATTAAATACGGTAAAGCTCATCCTTGTTTTTATATTTGACATTATGACCTCAAAACCGACCGGCCGTAGATTTGGAGCGTTTTGGTGGCCTTTGAAAATTATTCTAACTATGAAAACTAACTTTAGAATAAAAAACGAAATATACTGTTATTTAAGTTTGAACGTCATTGTTTATTGATTACTAAAAATATTAACCTTCAAAATGTTCAGTTTACATCCTTCTACGACAAAAAAAAATTACATCCTTCTACGACATTATATTCATTAGTCACAGACGATTTTATATATCCTCAAATTTTAGCTTCTTGCTAGGTCGCTAATCTCTGGTGCAGTAATATGATGAAATTCTTTTAGATCTGGGGAAAAATGTGAACAATTATGGAAAAGACCAGCATAGGATTTATGGATGAGGGAAAAAAAATCTTCCTTTTTTAATCTCCTATTGAGATAGATAGGCCACGAACCGCCACTGCTTACAACCATTATTGTAGAAATTTCTGTCTGAACTAAAATTCCTCCATTGCTTCTCTGAAACGGCAGACAAAAGCCGTATATATCTCACAATTAACACTGAGTGACCCTGAGCAATCTCTCCTGGTGTGTGTCACTCCCGATCCCACGTAGAGTGCCCCCTCCCTCCTCGTCACCCTACCCCGTGTAATTGTAATTGCCGTGTAATAAAGTCCATTATTCTCGGTAGGAGTACTTAGATCCCAGAACTGAAAACAGAAAGGTTCCAAGTTCACTTATACTATGTACTTTACCCATTGCCATTAGGTTCGTATTGTTAATAATAATAATATAATATTAACGCACCATTTATATAGCGCAGTTTTGTGTTATTTTACTTCTAGTGCACTTTACTATAATAAACGTAAAAATGACTGTTAACTAACTAATTATATTTACATATGAATTATTTTTGTGTTTAATTCGCAGAACATCTCTCAGTGAATAATCACGTTCCGCTTGATAACAACGAGCCAAAACCCTTACATATATATAGAAAGGACGGGTCTCAGATTAAATTTTCTTGAACTATTAGAAATTAATGAACGAACAAATGATCCTAATATAACTTCAATTAATAAAATAGGGAAATCACCGCTTCCTAGTATTTTCGCATTAACAAAACAATATAACACATTTGATTAAATCAGTTAAAAAGACATTATCATTTAAATACGGGGAAACACATTATAAATGTAAAATCCTCGCAGTATAGAGATTTTTAATTATGTTCTAACTAAATCGGTTTTAACGATAATAAATCATTATTTTTAAAAACCCATCCAAAGTAAAATGGGGTGGGAATCATATAAATAAGTCGTCACAATGTGGATTAACCGCAGTTTGAAAATGGCCTTGAACGCCAAAACAGCTGTCACAATAATAAGAACTAAAAATACTTGCAGAACTTAATAATCGCATTATTAAATTTGATTTTCATTCAATTTAAAAAATAACTCACTCCATTCAGTGGTATTCTTACAGTGCTCCTTTAATATTCTATTTATACTTTCTTAACAAATTACATACAGTCTTATTCTTAATATTACTCCTACAGTTATACTCCTTAATTACATATTAATCTAATAAAATTACGAAATATTATACGGTATATACAAAGCGATAAAAAAATAACACATTCACAATAACAGTGCAAAAATAGCAACAATTTGAGACAGGAGTCGGGTTATGTTTAGCAATAACTGAGTTTACATAAAAAAAAATAAGGAGGAAACCGAAACCAAACATCTACCAGAAGGCTTGGGAAAATGGCTTTTTACAATAAATTGAAGAGAAGTTAAAATTTATCGATACTAGGATTTTAAAAATAATTTTGTTTTAAAAGCCCGTTTAAATTCAGTCAGTTTTCGGATATTAGTACGAGCTGGGGGAAGTTTATTCCAAATGAGCGGGTCATTTACACGAAAAGAGCGATCATAGTAGACGGCTCGATTTGATCTTGAAAGTTCACACAGATTGTATTAAACTGGTCATGGACATTATTGAATCATTCCGACATATTTTAATATTTGAATGTTTAGAAGTATTTGTTAAAAACGATGATGACAATTTAGATGTCTAATGTTTTTAATTCGAGGATTTTTTCAATATGTGAATACCGCACAAGAGTCCCTACTAACCGGAGCCAGTCACACTACGGCAGCCAAAATAAGGGTACGTTGTGATGTTGAAGTTGAAGTAGGCAGGGGAAGGAAAGTGTGGATGCACCTGGCTATTCAGATTTGCTCAACAAACACGGTTATAGCCATATCAAGCAACGTTTCGATTCAAAACGTATATCTTTCAGCAGGACGATGCTGAGAGTATCTACCCCTCTGGAGACATTTTTCAATGTTGAACCTTTGAATTATTAATGGTTTTTCACCTGAACCATAATACTAGGTAGTATTTGAAAATATTGTAGTTGCACAAAGTAATTTTTTTTAAATGAATTGAATGTCTGTTTTTAATCGACGTCCGTTATTTAGTTCAACGTTTCCCATTTAGACTGAGTTTTGCAATTGTTAAATTTATGATCGACTGGTACGGCCACGAAATATTGAAATCGAACATTATAATATTTTTATAATGGCAAGATAAATCTTATGTGGGACCATTTCTTTGATTAAACACCTCAATTAGATAATATTTTGAGTCGGAATTGCCAATACTTGCAATAAACTAGTTATTGCAAAAAAGTATGTTTAAGTACTAAATTGGTATTTAATTATGGGTTCTATGATAATTCAACACACGTATGAATCGGCACACTTTTTAAAAGTGATATGAAGACATTAAAATTACGAAAAACAATATCCTGAACACCTAATCTAACCAACCAAATTTACCTTTTTTAAAATTTATTAAATGAAAAAATCTTTAATCTCTATATATAGAAATGAATGTTTCTACCGGTTTCGCTGAAAATAGCAGTATTTGTTCTTATTGCTGCCGGGAAGGTTTAGAGAGTAGTTTGAAAGAAATCCAATATGTAAAACTGTTGCTATAACGTTTTAAAATTAGTATGAAAAACATTGAACCCGCCATGTTGAACTGAGGTCAGCCGATAGATATACCACTATGGTTAGCCACAGATTACATATTCAAAAGAAGAAAGTTTGTTTCGGTAGAATGTTTTCAAAATGGAAAACATAAGTAGGTACATAAGAACTTTATTATATAGATATATTTGGAATGAAATAAAAATTTCAAATGAATGTTTCTTTGTGTAGAGATAGTAATAGTCGTCAAGCAAGAATTCACAACTCCATAACTTTATAAAAAAAAAATCGCGAGCAAGGCCGGGTGTACACAACGGCTAGAAAATTAATAAGAATTACTTTGTTTACATCACTGTTTTTAATATATAAATATATATATTTTTTAAATCTAATGTAAATCAAATTTAATAATGTTATTAAGTTCTGCAAGTATTTTTAGTTTGAAAATGGCATTGAACGCTGAAACAGCTGTCACAATAACAAAAACTAAAAATACTTGCGGTGCTTAATTATAACATTATTAAATTTAATTTACATTAAATTAAAAAAAAAAATTAATTGGTGTTCAAATACGAAAACAATTAATATATAAATATCAACATGTTTAGAAAGCTAAAAAATGCTAAAAAAATATTGACCTGTTAATTATACTTAAATTGGGTTTTCAGGCTTTTTTCGTATTTTTAATGACTTCATAGCACTTCTAAAAGTGTGTTAAATTGTCGTGGAACCCTATTTAATAATCACGTGACTGTATCTACCTCATCTACTAGTAGATATTCAAATATCATTCGCCGTCTATATATGGTCTCTCGGCAGTTGAACCCTTTTAGCACTTTGAACGTAATGCAAATTCGATAAGAGAAAACGGTTCCCAGCCTTTGAAGTACTGTTACATCTCTGAAAATGTTTTCAAGGTGACGGCTCTATCTTATTTACGACATTAAAGTTGTTCAACTTAGCCCACAAATATCAAATACTCATTATTTCATCTGCATACATCCATTATTTGGATTTAACTGTCTCAAAACGCAAAGCAGGAATCATCGACATGAGACTGAGTTGTACACATTGTACAGTGTACATACCTGAAGCGTCAAATAAAGGCATAAAGTGGTGGTAACAAACTTTCATCATTATCATTTTTTAGCCATTCACCTTAATAAGAGAAAACGCTTGTTTTACTACGAGTGTTTTTCTCAAGTGCGTATTAATTATGTTTCTTATGAAGCTTTAACTTACTTACCTAACGTGTTATTCCTTCATTTGTTCGTGAGACAAATGAAATATTTAGTTGTTGTATTTCATGAAGACTATCTATTTTAACTATGTACCTACTGTGATGTGTTTTGTAATTATGAAATATATAAAAGCCCGTATAGGGTGTATATATAAATAAATAAAATCCACGTACATCAGTCACCATTGAGAAAAATTTATAATGGAAATTCGTTGTAAGAATCCTAAATCCCAATCCTTGAATACCTATAATCGTAACACTTCTTTGTGTAAATCTAAACGTTAGAACATTAAAATGTTCCAATTGGATTTATGACCAGCGAACAGTATTTATAGTCAACCACGTATTTCAAATATAATTAATCGCCCGCATTAAAAAAAATTGTCATACTTTATCACTAAACTTGATGGATATGAAAAAAAAATATTTTTTTCTTCTAATTTTGTCGAACACTAATTTTCTGGTCTGTGAAAATATTGTTTATATTAAAAGGTATAACAAGTAGTTTTGTGATTTGAAGATGATTTTCTAGGAGAATTAGAAGGTTTTTAGGTATGTGAAAAGAATTTTTAAAAAAATTCCAGATAGATAAGCTTTTGCGACAAGATAATAAAACACCGGAGCTCACCTTTGCTTCAGTGAACAATTTTAGCTTTATATTACCTGTTGAATATTGGTGTCTATTAGATTAACAGTTAGTAGGTCTCTATGACACCCACATAAATCTTTACACGGCTGTTTTTCGCATTGACTAGTTCCATGATTGTCACCATAAAGTATATAATACTTTTAATAATGATAATATTTATTTATTTGAAACGCACTTTATTTAACATCAACATTTAAGATAGCTTTCACTGCCCAACTAGGAACAAATCCCGTTTTAGGACAATCAAATTAACAAGTTTAGTTCATATTAAGTGCCATCATACAAAAATAAACTGGGAAAAGGCTAGTATGGTAACATAATATATCTAGAAAAAAGTATGATAATTAGGTATAAAGACATCATGTATGTGTTTTATTGGTACTGGTTGGTGCTATGAGGGAAAAAATGCATTTAAAATTGAGTACTAAAAAAAAATATTATTGAGTAATATTGATAAGATTGAGTTACTTATCACTCAGCTTTATGAGCCGACGACGAACTCAGTATATATTTCAGTATTTGCTAAATGACCTGGTTGAATACTAAAGGCAAAGGCTCGCCTGACATTGACGTCTCAATTATTATGGACGTCTGCTGGGATTAGTGAAACCCGATGAGAAAATCGCAGGAAAATGCATATCATCGATAAAAACCCTGCTGCCGACGCTAATTAAGCGGTTTGTCGGTTCGTTTTCCTATTCGCTTTCATCCGATCTCCGGGAAATGCATAATTATCTCGTCGTTAGTAACTGGTCGTAATGATTGTAGGCGAAATGTCTAAATCGCATTTCTACTAATAAATGACTGAATTAGTATCGTATTTGCTATTCAACTAGTTTATTGTTGATTGTTCTCAAGAGATATCCTGCAGAAACTACAGATTACATATTGATTCTACGAGTCGATGTATATTTGCCAAAGGATGGCCTACATTTTGTAACAGCTTTATTTACCTCAGTAGTCTGTACCTAACTGTCTAAATCTTGTATCTACCTGTGAATGACCGAGTTGATATTAAATAAACATTTTATTGATTGTATGGCAAAATCTAAGATTTTTTGAGATTACATGTTATTTCTACAAATCAAAAAAATTGTAATGATAAAGTTTGGCAACATAATCTACGAGTACTTTATAACCCGTTTTATGAACTTATCTACTTTAGTTCAACACCTTGCGAAATAATGATCCTCCGTCTTTTACCATCCTTCGTAACAGGTGACAGTTAATTTCATCGGTTCTATGATAAATCAACACATGTATGAATCAACAGACTTTTTAAAAGTGATATAAAGTCATTAAAAGTATGACAAAAACATACTAGCCCGAAAACCTAATCTAACCTTACCTATTTAATCTTATTATTTTATTTATTTAAAACAATAAAAAAATAGAATTCCCTGAAGAAGGAACGGTGATTCCGAAATCGGTGGGTAAAACACTCAATTAAGTGATTTTTTAAAAATTGTTTTAATGAACAACCACAAAGCATTGGCTTAATTAGCTAATTGTAAAAAAATATATATATATTTTTTTAAATCGTTGTTGGTTTTCGGGTTAGTGTTTTTATTGTCATGCTTTTTGTGATTTATATCACTTTTAAAAAGTGTGCCGAATCATAAGTGTGTTGATTTATCCGGTCACCAATTTCGTCTTATCTTTCATTTTTCTTTATTTATTTGACTTATTTATGAGTTATATCACATCGGTGCGTGCTTTTATATTTTTTGAAAACTCTGTTGTTTTTTCGTCCTGCTATTGAGCCCGATTACACCCAATTTGATATACTGTCTTATCATCGTCAATGTATTTTTTTTTTAATTTTAAAACTTTATGTCGCCTTCGGTTCGTTTTTTCTCAAATTATAGCGTTGCGCTACACTACCGTTCCGTTAAGAATCTCTTTGTTTTCCCATTAAAGTCTTTTGTTTCTTATTGTGCTTCACGATTAATTAAAATTCTGGTCACGGTGGTGGCTAGATTAAATTATTTATCGACGGCCACTTCCTACGCTACGTAGCCAGCGACTAAGAACTCTACAGTTCCAACGCGGCCTAAAATTTTGGTCCTTCGAGCCGGATCACATTTATTTTATCATGGTGTATGATCAAATGTTGCATCGCGTCAAATTGCTCTCGATCCAACGAGTAAACGAATCAAAATTGTTGTTTGATTGAATTAATGATGCGTTTAAAATGGCTTTTTGATGGGTGACCTCTTTAATTAAATGTGTATTTGTAAGTATTTAAGCGTAATGATGAAAAAAGGAGCGTCAGAAGAATGTGCGAGTGGGAACGCTCCAGAAAGGTATGGATTGATCAAGTGAATCAAATACTTAAGGCACCTTTTCGTGCAAAGGGCTGGGTTAGTTAATTATTGCATTTTTTCTTAATATTTCTTTAATAAGTCTTCCTTGACGAGTAACTGAAAAACCGGGCCTTAGTTTGAGAGTTTGTGGCTCTACTGTTTTTATTAAAATCTGAATATGCGTCGACACGTGCGTAGTTGATCCGAATTATGTAAAGCAACCTTATGAAAAAGGTTTCAGCATTGATATGAGCTTCATAAATTTCTCAGTTCGTTGAACTAATAGTGTTTACTTTCTTACTAATTGGCCATCGTGTATTTTCTTTTGTGCTTATAATCGTGCACTATTGTTTTGATTGTTTGAAGCTTTGAGCGATTCGCTCACCGTGACCATTCTCCCGATGGTTCTGTTATTTCTGCCATTGTATTTGGGGTTTTCTTGCGGCCATTGTTAGAGATTTCATTGGATCGTTAAGAAGGAGTGTCTCCTTTCTTGTCATCACCATTCAATGTATTATGCAAATTAACTATTAGAAGTCTCCTTATGGCAAGATTATTCATTCATAAACAGAACGCGTGTTTTGAAAAGCACCCGATTTTAAACTAATGTCGTTCAGTTGTGTAATCAATGACGTTAAATATTACATTACTTTAGATATTAGAAAAAGTGTTAATAGTCAATTAAATATTAATAACAAAAATATTTTTTGATTAATTACTCACCTACTTTGATCAATTTTTGATTTAATTTTTTTTTTGTTTTTTTTTTTAAATATGGTTAGCAAATTCAGAATAATTTTTTTTTTTTTTTATATGAATACCTCACAAGAGTCCCAACTGCTCCCAACCGTCTGGAGCCAGTGAGACTATGGCATTCCCAGTTGGAGAATGTTGTGAGGTTGAAGGTATTGGGGAGGGAAGGAGAAGGGAAAGAGGAAGGTGGGGAATATCTGGCTATTCAGATCTGGTCACCAAACACGGCTAAAAGCCATTTCAAGCAACGTTTCAATTCTGAATGGTGGTCTTTCACCAGGGCGATACTGAGAGTATCTTCCACTCTGGAACGTGCGCAAATATACTATATATTGTTTTTAAATGAATTAATTGTGAAACAACACAAATTAATTAAATAAAAATTACTTGCGCACGCCGGGATTTGAACCCGCGACCTTCGGATTCGTAGTCGAGAGCCTTACCCCTCGACCATGGAGGCCGTCATTATTATTAATTTAACACCTTGGGTGCTCCTTAACTCTAGTATTAAAAATGCTATGAAGTCTTTCCCGTAAAAAAAATGTTACAATCGTTACAACTATTGTTGTTTTATTTTTTATGCCTTTCCATTTAATGATTTTATTTATATTACTAATGAAAATAATTTCTTTTTTAAATTTCTAATATTAATTTATTATTATTTTATCTTTTTTCAAATATTTTAACATTTTTAATTAATTACTTACCTACTTCCATCAATTATTGTTAATTTTTGTTTATGTTTGTAAAAACATTACTTTAAATAGAGTAATTCTTATTGATTTATTAATTGTGATGCCTCAAAGTAATTACGTAGCATTTCGTAATTTACTATTACTATTGTGCCGATATTATTGTGATTCTATTGAATATAATAAATAAATATATTCTTCGAACATTATTGTTCGTAAAATTTTTATATGTATTATCGCCTTTTGATTATCTACTCGAAGTTTGTCTCGTATTGTCGTTCGCAAAACGTTGTGCTGCAATATTTGTTATTGGATGTTTTTATTTGTTGATACTTCTATTTATTTATATATCATGATTCATTACATGAGCAATATTAGTTAATGTGTGCCTAATTTAAAACCGATGCCTCAAGGCGTTATAGATTTTATAAAGGCTTTACGACTCGCCTACGTTCACGTTAATGCTGGTATATAATATAGGCGTAATAATTTTATTAAGATAATTTGTATAGCGTCGTTTTTACGAAAAATCAGCTCAAGGGCGCTACGTAATGCTGATCGCCCCATCGTAACCTCTCTCTCGTTCTCGAACGACGCGTACGTGTATTTTTTTAATGTGTTTTCCAATTATATGCCAATGTTTATATGCTATATGCCTGTATGCATGTATGTTTATATGCCAATGGCGTGCAGTTCATAAAGGCTGAAAGCTGCGACTACCCTTAGAAAGGCGAACCATAAAGATCATATGTAATATTCAGTGCGCCACAACAATCGGCGAAAGATGATGCTATAACTATTGTAAAATAATAAATTTACAGTAATTCTAACCAAAACTTTAAAAAGCTACACACAGCCTACCTTTGGTCATAGAGCAATGCACGTCACTGCTATACACTGTAGATACTACTCGCATGCAGATATATAATATACATATATTTTTATTTTTTAAAAGAAAAACAAACATCCTCAGGTTACGAATAACCTAACAATATTTGAATTCCTCCTTCCATCATTATAATTGGAAAATATTGCTTGTGCAGTTATGAAGTTAGCTAGCAGAGGATTGAACCCATGACGCATGTGTAGGAACCCAACACATTTGTCCACTTAGCTACTAACCGAGCAACTATAATTATCCATAATCGCACGTTCACGAAACTGCTCGCGGTTTTTTCCAGTTTAACATTGAATTATTTGAAAAAATACGACAATGCCTGTTAGTCGTTTATCAGAAGCAAATCGTCAACCGTAGTGAATCCGGCAATGTGCAGCGCATCCGGCTCTGCGGTTCCTCGAGCGAGACGAAACATTTGCCTCCTCTGCCCGCATCTTCAGCGATGCCATCTCCGCGCCGTTAATATGCCTACAAATTGCGATAATTATTGAGCTCTGACAAATTTAATTCTGCTTACGGAATCTAGCTCGAAATCAATTTTCGGTATTGATTGCTTTACTATTCCCAATCTTGTCCACTCAACAGAAATGCGTTCACAACGTTTTTTTGTATCGATTGAGGTAATTGCGTTTTGACTGATTCTTCTGATAAAATTAAGCTCGAATTGATATGCAATGCGATATTGATTGCTTTCATTTAATATGGCTATTCTCAATGGGTATCTAGAAAAAAAATCCCGACTGCGCTAGAGGGGTTAGCGGGATGCGCCAAGTGGTGGGGATGGTAGGGGGAAGTCGCATTTACCAAACGCGCCCCTGCTCAATCCTCTCCGAGCAACGGTAGAGCTAGCACAGTGATCCGCGCAAAGTGTGTTTTGTCGTTGCGTCGGAAATCAAGATGCAATATTTGCTGGAGCAGCGGGCAGCCATCAAATTCTTCGTTGGGCTGAAAAAAACCGGTATCGAGACCCTGGCCATGATTCGGGGAGCCTTCGGAGATGAACCCATGTCACAGGCAAGAGTTTACGAGTGGCACAAACAATTCCAAAACGGCCGGGAATCATTTGAAGACGAGTGCGCGTTGGACGACCGTCAACTTCCAAAACTGATGACAACGTCACAAAAATGATGGAAGTGTTACAGTCTGATCCGTCTCAGTGTCCGCTTAATAGTGGAGAAGTGCAACATGACGAAGAAACGGTTGCGCGAAATGATTCGCCGCGTTCGAAAGGAGATCGCCAACACCTGGATTTTGCATCACGACAATGCCCCCTCACACTCAGCTCTCGTCGTTCAGGATTTCCTCGCTAAGCAAGGCGTGGCGCAACCGCCGTACAGTCCCGACTTCTTTTTGTTCCCCCTCATCAAGCGAAGCCTAAAGAGACGCCATTTGGAGACGTTGGATGGGGTGAAAACCGCTCCGACGCAGTGCCTTAAGGCGTTCCGTCTTCTGCCTTCCAGGGTGGTGCCTTCCAAGACTGGAAGAAACGCTACAAATATTAACGTATTTTGAAAAATATTAAGTGTTTGTTCGTTTATTGGCAATAAATTGTCTGAATTTTTTTTTCTCGATACTTTTGCGACAGACCCTGTATATAACACTCCATTCAAAGTATCACCTCTTCAAACCTACCTTACACTCCACATTATAAAACACCATACAAAGCACCTCTATACTTTAAATAAAATATATGTAAAATGATTTTGTATAATATATAGATATAAATAAATGAATTTGGACGAATGTAGCATTTTAAAGGTTTTTTGTATGCATGGACACACAATTTATTGCGAAAAATAAGTTTTTCTGTACCTGCAGAACCGTCTTATTTTCAAGATTCAAACCTTTCTAGAGGTGGATTAAAAATATATATTTCTGATAAAATGGTTTATTTGTACATAATTTTATAAAGGTGCGTGTTTTTATTTTAACGTATTGTAAGCATTCATTATATATTACAAATAATCGTGAAATTATTAAATGCGTAGAAAGGCTAAATTGTGATGATTACGCAAAATATAATTATTTGCTGTATTATTATTTTTTTTAATTATTGTTTCAAAACTTCCCGAGACGTTCAGATGTCAAAAGTGAAAGGGGGTTGCCAAAAAGATAATCCTCGTGAACGGTGCTGTCATCAACGTAACAGTGTATTGGTGCACATTCAACGAGATTGTCGATGTGAAACAAAAACAGCTTCGGTCACAGCACAGATCCTTGTGGCATGCCTGTATTAATTTGGTGCAGAAAGAAAGAAGAACCGTCAACTGCGGTCTAAATCGTTCTTGCTTTAAGGAAATCCGCAATTTATTTTGCAGGGTTGGATGGATCCCGTACGATGATAACTTCCCGACAAGTGTCCGATGCCAGACCCTCTCAAAGGCTTTGGAGATATTCAACCCATCGGTTTGGGTCTCTTCGAAATGCTCCAAGTGCCGCCCCCAAATACTTGTTACGTACGATCGGTTTCGTCGAAATTCATATTTCCGATCGCCTAAGTCGCGTCTCCTGCGACTATTTTTTGTAACAATTTACACAAAAAAAAAACACAAAAGAATGGGGCTTTACCGCGTACATTTCTGTATGCGTACAGAATGTTTTTGTCTTCAGACTTCGATGGAAAACATTCCCCTCGCCGGCGAAGAGGGGAAGGAGGGAGGGTTTTTTTTTCGTTTTTTTTTTAAATCGCCGCGCGGTTCGAGTCTATATATGCGTCCCGTCCGATGGTACTTCATCATAAATCTGACGGGTTTTTAGTTTATGTGCACTAAGCGAAATTATAATATATTATTATAAGTAGTTTGCTTATGTATCAGTAATAATAATAATGTATTTAACTGTTGTGTAATCCCTTATTTTGTCTGCTATTTCTAATAACATTACAATTCTCATATTAAGCACGTTTTAAAGTACACATCGTGAGGTAAATATGCGTACAAGCACGTCTTTTTCTTGTTGGTTTTTTTTTTTATTATTATCGGAAGAAAAACTCAAACTTAGAACCTAAAACCTATTTTATATATAATACATTATATTAATTAGACATTAAACTGGTTTTTAGGTTCTTAGTTTAGATTTTATACGTAAATAAATAAATAAAAAAAACCTGAAGCCATACATAAACTTTAAATTAATTGAAATGCCTGATTTTGCTTCTCCTGTGACTGAAATAGTTGTTCCTCGTTGTAATTAAACTAATAAAAAGTGTTTTTCATTAATTTTGTGCGTATTAAGACAGTCGTGCTTATATGCATATTTAATCATCGTGATAAACACATTTATTGACTATATTACAGTGGTTTTGACAAAATATTTCTTTAAAAAATAAAACAATAACTTTGTTTACATCACTTTTATTTATACTTTAGCCGACCAGGTTTCGCTACTACCGTAGTACCCTAGTAGCGAAACCCGGTCGGCAAAAGTATAAATAAAAGTGATGTAAACAAAGTTATTGTTTTATTTTTTAAATTATAAGTCACATCACCAAGTTACCGCTTCATATGAAAAAAAAAATATTTCTTACTAATTTTACTTTCATTGTTTTTTTTATTTTTTTTTTATTCTAACCTATAAAATATATAGTACATTCAAAAGATTATTCTTGAAGTCATTTTGTCGTCTACGCAAAATGTTTTGTTTTTATTAACAAAACATTTTACCACGAGACGGAATGTGTCTGAAAACAAATGTTTTTTCTGTGTGGTTTTTTGTGAAATGTTTCGGAAAATCGTTGGTAGGAGACGCGGCTTTACGGTTTTGTTATTCTCGAGGTACCCATGTGAGTACAAACAAAAAAACATGTGTCCGTCAAGAAAAACCGTTCTAGAAAGTTTCCTTTAAAATTAGTAACTGTGAAAATAACCCTTTCCTCCGTTTAACTCTCCATTTTTTGACGGATATAATAACGTTTCAAACCACATCGAGTTATGTACTGTAGCGAAAGATTCGTGCTAAGAGGTTTAATGATGCTGAACTGTATCTTGTATCTTGATGAGTTCACAAGAAGTACATAATTGAAACGCATCTCTCGTATCATCTCCCAATCAGTGCCATTGTAACACGTTAATTAATTTGCCTTCCTCACGCATTGGACGTTTTTAGTAATCAACCGACTACTTTGTCTTGCCGGAGTCAAAGACAAAGTGAATCGAATGTAATCGGTGTTTTCACTTTGTCCATTGCGCTTTTATGTTATGCCCGAGAACAATGCGGCGATTTTCTTTTTAAACACTACCCAAAGCTGAGCGTGAGATCATTTCTAATAATTTAACGTTAACGTCGAATGAGTTATATCACGGCTACATTACAGGTGAAAGTGGTGTTGGCATTATTATTTGTTCAAAACACTTTTGTAATCAAATAATGTATTTCTCTTATTATGAATAATGGTTAACGGATAATGATGATGTGAGAAACATTTACTGTTATGTGAATGGATCTAATTGGTGTTTGCGATTACTGATTACATATTAACTTAACCCTCTGACCCAAGAATTAATATGATTGCAACAGCAACAAAACATTCACCTGCTACAATCACTATTAGAATACGGTGTTATCGGATGGGGCAGTGCTAATGATAATATTCTTAATTTACTCATTAGAACACAAAAAGCCATCATGAAAATTACACTTAAAGTCCCTGTAAGATTATACTTAACATTATGTCATTAAAACAATTATACTCTAAAACAATACTACTTTACATTCATAAATGCAAAAAACAAGAAATAACAACAATCACACATATTAGAAACCCTAGATCTCAGACTCAAAAACACATACAACAAAGAACAACAAACACATCGTTTGGACAAAAAAAACTTTTTATGCTGTGGTACTAAACTATACAACAAAATCACAACAGCCATAATAAATTTAAAAATCAAATAAAACACTGGATACGTTACATAGAGAGATCTGAAATAGAAAATATATTAACACCAAATACAGACTAACACTGAAACCACTCAACTGTACTTAAAACACCTCACCTTACAATTATTTTGTTTTTTCATCAAACACATCAATTTAATATAATTTAATTCCATATTTTGTAAATTAAACCCTCAGCACGGGAAATCCCAGTGAGGATATCATTATTTGTATTTTGTTATAAAGAAGGAAGATAACAAAACATTATTATTATTACAATAGTCTCAAAATAAATTAAAAATCACCACTCATCTCGATAAGGACCAAATATTACATTCTCTATAAAAACACTCATCAGACTAGTGCTCAAGTAGTGCTGAGCCACGTTTCGGAGTGGGGGGATCAATATTAATAATTGCAATAAGATATCGGATACTTTCGAGAGAAAGATCCCAGGAAGAATATTACAAATATGGTGTCTTTACATACTTCACGCGTGTAAAAACAGGGAATTTGTTTAAAACCGCTATATCTTTCGTTTGGCTACCATATTTGATTTGACAACGAAAGCAATGCCTTGTGACGACTATTACTATCTCTAAACAAAGAAACATTTTTCAGGTTTAACTTCAGATAACTTACGCCTTGCATTCTTTACGAATCTCAACATTTTTCACACGATCATACGTGGTTTTACGACACATTCGCCTCATCTATCTCATTTCTACAGCATTCAGTCTGCTTTCATCCTTCCTCTGCAAGTTCCATGCCTCACTGATTGGGGTTGGTATCAACACTCCATTGTGGACTGCTAGCTTCGCTTCTTTGGACAACCAGCTCCTTTAGATATCTAACCAGCTTGAAATATAAAATTAGATCTATGGAGTGGAAAACTCGTGTATTTCAGTATTTATGAAGAGTTCGTTTTAGCACTAATACGGAATCTCCAAATGTGTCGACAACATTCCCAAATCCATTAGCAAAATTATTATTCCACTGTCTGAAATTAAAGCGTTCTTCTTATTACGACTCCATAAACTGCAATTATCGGTTTTGTGTCATTTAGTGCTGCTTCATGTGTAAAAAAATGTACGTATTTTATTAAATTACAACAGCAAAAATCACTTGGACGAAATCATTACAAAATTATAGCAATAAGGAAACTCCATTCCTATTTTCTTTTTTTCCCAATAATGACGTTAAACTCAAATACCACTATATTTCGTTTTTTTTTTAAGAATTTATAAAAGTATTTTTGTTAGAATGTCAAATGTAAAAACGAAAATGAGCTTTACCGTACTATTATATTCTATTCATAGTAAACCATAACTAAATATATGTAATAAAATTATGTACCTTTTTAGAAACATTAATTCAAAGAATAATAATAGTATTGAGCATTAACATTATCATAATATCCGTATTGATATTTGGTTTTGCTCATGAATACTCTAATTTATTTCACTAATAATAGTTTGTTTTTATTGAACAACGATTATAGAACTTACAGTCACCCAAATTATGTTTAAATTTCTCCAAAACTAAAAAAATACATATTTAAAATACAAAACGAAATCGAAAAATAAAAATTTCTATACTAATCCAAAACAGAATGCGCATGTGACGTCAGATGTCCCAAATGCAATGGTACCAACATAACAAGTTGTTTTGATGAGATGATTTTTTATTCACTTTTAAATATCGATTTATAAATTCTACGTATCTATATGATGAATGTTCAGAATCGGCGTTTGCTGATCTATATGAATACAATTTTTTAAAACCATTATATTTGTCTTATTTCATTATGAGCTTCTTATTTCCCCATCTTCAGTTCCACAAATGTAAATATTTATTTCCTTTATACGGGTTCGATATAGTGTCCTTTTGATTAAAAAATATTCTTCCATACGAAAAACAAGAATATGGGATAATGAAGACATGTATCATATGTTTTTTATGCATATACAGTGGCCGTTTTATCTAATGAACGGTTGGGCAGTGAACTCCCAAAAAAAGTTACGGCGAACGAGACTCACTTATTTATTTATTTTACATTCGCATTTATATTGGAAACATTTGTACTTGCAAAACATAGTAATTTATCATCAATTGAGGTATATGTAAGTTGAAGTTGCATTATGTTCGCCTGGTCGATATTAATTCCTAGCTATACATATTGCCTGTTCTAAGGAATTAAATATGCAGTGGGTGTCAAAATATCGAGTTGTGAGGTGTGACATTATTTTGAATTTATTTTTGAAGCGGTGGGTTCCGAAAATGTTCTTGAAAAAAAAAATGAAGATATGGTAGAAAGAAAATAATAAATCAAAAAAAAAGGAAAATTATGTACTATTAAAAAAATATATAAAAGTTAAGTAATATTTTGGACTCCATTCTTCCAAGGTCAATAAGCCATTTAGTAATATTTTTGCCGAAGGATGACAATTCACAGTTTTTAACCTCGGTTTCAAACCCAGTTTTTAACCACGGTAGGTTTGTGCTTTTTGGTACGTTGTGGCAGCACTCATCGGGATTGTCAAATCATTTCTGCTACTGCTTTCGGTTTCATAATGTTCGATTTTACTAATATATTCTATATTTTTGTGTACATTTGTGATGACTTTTTTTTATGAAACTTTATCGCACGTCCAGAGCACGATGGATTATAATATTACTGCAGTTTGCACAGCGCGCCACAATTTCATAGTATTTGCCAGTACAAATTCCTAAGCAGCACGCCACACGAGTCCATAGTAAAATAAATCCACCAATAGGAACCCAGCCCAATCCGAATCTGGGAATCCACGTATGGAGCTAAAAAACATAAATTCGTTTTCGAACGGTGTCGGAATGTGCGTCAAAGCCGAAATTCCCTATTTTGGTGCGCAGCGATCGGGAATTTTTTTTTTCTGTGCTTTTTTTCCATTTCATTACTGTATTTTTCGTGTGAATTTGGAGTTTTTGCATTATAAGAAAAATTCAATTTTTTAATGTTATCTGTCTGTTAGTTATTTTTGCGGCTAAATAAATCCTATCACAAAGATGAACTTATGCTTTTTGTTATATTACCTAGTGGTTCTCTTAAAATAATATAATTTTTTACTGTCTAATACTTACCGGCAAGGTTTGTAGTGCCGTTAATGATTACACGGATTGATACTGTACGGTCAAAGACACATCCGAATGAGATAAGAAAGTAACTTAACCGCCCGTTCTTTGAGTCATTATTCAAAAAGTAGGTAAAAAAATATAGTTTTTTTTTTCACTTGCTTTCGCAATAACAATGTGTTTACAATATACCAACTTGTATGGGAGGGACATGGGAGGGACAATCCTTCAGCTTCAACTGACCACGAAATACTAAACGAGATGATACAGGAATAAACTTGACGTATACGAATGTTTTGTGGGTTTCGGGTATAGTTTTTTTTATATCTGAACGTACGGTATACGGCTTGTTGCGTTCGGATGATAATATAGCGGCCGTATAACGTACGTTCTTATGGGTAGGGCGGTTAATAGTATAGGTACGTAATGACGATGACATTATGTACCTGCTATTTGATGTATGGCTTAACGAAATTTAAAATTCTGCGCAAATATCATGTAACAAAAAGGGAAACTTTGACAACGGGAGGTCGGTGTCATCATCAACACCCGGAAGTGCGAATTTGCTCGGCATTACGTCAACTTTTGCTCTGTTTTTTTTGTACCTTTTCATCGGTCATTGATCTTAGCTTACCCAACCTGCTGCCCACGTATTTTACTTTGAACACGGAATAATAGAAATCAATGCTTTTCCAGCTTCATTTTTTGAATATCAATCGGTTGGCTTTTACCAGCGATGAAATAACATTTTATAGAGGATGTGTTACATTGATCTCGATCAAACTACTTCTCAAATATAAGTTTTCAAGGTGGCCGCTATTTACTACTGACTACGTACCGTCTCCGGTTCTGTCAGCTTTTATCAAAGATTATGCTTGAATACTTTTGACAGGAACCGGACTTATGAACAGTGGGGTATAAAGGTAAAAACCACAGAGCAAATATTACATAGAGATGCCATAACACTCAAGGAGTCGAAACCAGAGTAAGGTGGTCAAATAAGCAAAAAGGTTCAGCTTGTTTACAAAAACTGAGCATTATGTAAGTATTTAGTTCTTCCCCTTTTATAAATGTTTTGTAATTTGCTTACCGCAGTCAAAATCAAGCGAAACAAATGTGGACGGCAGTGAACTAGGCTGGTGCCAAAATGGGTGTCACGTGAGCTTTTCCTGTAGCCCTCGAAATGTTACTTGGGCCATGTCTTTTAATTAAGGCATCAGTGGTAAAAATGGTCTAAGTCTTCAGTCAAATAAGCTTGTTTTTCTCCAGTGAGGATTTATTTTTCCAGTATATTAGAAATAAAATTATTCATTATTTTAACGTTTATCAAAAAATATTTAATTTATTTTACTAGAACCCGCATTGATCACATATCACGAAATACAACGAAAATGCGCTCATTTTTGGAATAAAGGCCGCAACCGTATAACCTTAATTTTGAGATTTTAAGGTAAGGTATTAATATTAAAAATAGATGTATATGGTATTATGGAATTTTTTTCATAGTCCTCACTAGGAGATCATTTGCTGAGGCGAACTGGGTTTTTAATAAAGGGGTTTCAGCGACTTCTATATTTCAACTTCAAGGTTTTGAGTAGGCTGTTTCCAGTAATTTCTATGACATTGTTTTAAAAATACTAGTCAGTTCTTCTTCTGTTAATTCCTTAAACCAAGTTTTGCTGGACTTAATGCAATTTTTGATTAAATCACTTTGTTTGATACTACATGGAAGTTTGTTGTATAATTTTACAGCTAAAAATTAAAAAAAAAAACTCGTTAGTTGTCGGGGTGAGTTTTTGGGTGGTTCTCCTGGTAGTGCTGGACTACTAGTAACGGTTCAACATGTACTAGCTTTCTTTCTAACATAGTGTGAGCAATCTGGACTTTGTGGTGTTTCAAAACGACCTTACATTTCATCCCTTTGCAAAACTTCTTCAGTGGTGTAATCTAAACGTAATATAAGGCTTTTTACCTGTTCCACCAAGTTTCCTTATCGGCGAAGGTCGCTCTGTCTCTACTCTTTGCTTTACTCCGAGATGCAGTTCATACTTACCTCTCTAATGTCTATCTGTCTACCTAACTACCTAGGCGAGATTGGACATTTTTATTCTAATGAATATTGAACAGATTGTGTAGCATTCCTTGCAACCAACTCTCCTCTCTCCTTTAGCTTTTGCTCGTGACTTTCTCTGGTCGACAAACTCCGATACCTAATTCACCTACTCCCAGCCTTGTTGATGGATTAGGTATGTTTTCAGTATTGTGTTACATGTTTAATTATATTATCATTATGTTGAATGATTGAGACGGAAATAACATATTTAATAATCTGAACATGTCACGTTTTCAACCGTACAATTTTTGAATAACCGTAAATTACGTAAGTTACTTCTCGCTACTCTATGCGAATGCAGATAAATCTTAACACAAAATGAATGAAGCTTCTGCTTAAATTGAATGTTTATGGGAAGACTACTTAATTCGTTTGCTTTCGTATAAGTATAATAAATACTTAATAATAGTCATAGTCGTCTCAATGTGGCCTAACCATATTTTGAAAATGGCTTTGAACGCCGAAACAACTGTCACAATAATAAAAACTGAAACACTTGCAAAACTTAATAATAACATTATCAAATTTGATAATTAGTGATTCAATTTAAAAAATGCTATAATGCCAAGATGGATTACACGTCAATCAAATTCACACTGATATTTGAAAGACGTTTTTAATATTTTCTTTTTTTCCTTTTCGAGCCTGTATTAAAACTGACAGTGCTAGAACATAGTTGATGCTGGCTAACAATGGGTTATTTGATTTTTTTTCTCTTAAGCACTCTTTTTTTCAAAACTTTTTTTTAACTTAGGTTTTTGAAAAATTTCATTTGAAAGAATATTCGGTCTCAGGGGGCGCGTTTCACATAAAATGACGTACTGTATACAAAAAAATATCATTTAATAATTATTAAACAATAAAAACATACCTTTCGGTAGAGATTAAACACAAATACCACCTTTCAACATATACAAATTACTACCGCCTGAACGAGTAGCTAGAATCCAATGAAAAAAGTAGCTCATAAAGCCAGTAATGCCAGCAAAAAATTCTGAAATATAAGTATTTTGAAATCTACGTAATAAAAATAGAATTTAATCCTTCAGTCCTCCCATCATAGATATACATATTAGATTTTATTTAATACATTTTACATGAAAATTCGCAACCGGCTAAGATGTTTATGATACCCTAAGTATTATAACGGCTGTTAAATTTCTTAACAAGCGTAATTAAATTATGACATAAACTGGGGTTGCCTTTTAATTCACTACAAAGTCAGTAAACTCTTTCTTCTATTTACTTAATTCTGAAGCGGTTAGTACTCGTTTATTGTAATGGTATTAAAATAAGGCATTTTAATTACTTTCCTGAAATACTGTAATAAAGTGTTAGATTTTATTTTGATAGGTTGTTCTTAGTTGTTAGCCTTTCGCATTACTTTAACTATCATAAGATGAAAGCTGCATCCGAAGGTAGTTTTTAAGGTTTTTTTTGTTATTACACGTCCTCGCCTATACATAGTGTTTAATCCATACAATTTCCGAGTTCCTATTAAAATTGTTAAAGGTGAGATTTTTTGTGAAACTGTGACCAATTGCATTAACAATACGATATACTAATAAATTAAAATCCCGCCGCAGCGGATTTATGCTTGAATACTTTTGCACACCTCCGCGCTGGTAAAACAGAACATTTTTGAACACACATAAAAACGACACAGTATGTGCATCGTGGTACGAATTGAATTGCGGACTCTTGCGTATGGGGGAAAATTACCATTTCGACTATTCGTGTCTATGGCGATTAACATAGGACTCTAGGACATTAATACTGTAAAATTAGTAAGATAAACTGAATACAGTTTTAGCACCGAATGAACGTTATTTATTTTTTCGACCTGTCAATATACCTTTATTAGAAATTTATCAAATCTCTCCATTTTCTCCGCGGAACTGGGCAGATGGGGCGCATATAGGATAGAACGTCACAACTCTGTCCAGGTAGACACCATTTCCTTCATCCACACTCCTCATGTATTAACAAAGAATTTTTCATTAATAAAATTCACCCATAGATAGTATGAGCAATAGATTCAAAATAAATTATTTAATTGCCATCCCAATGTTAAGAACGACTACGGCTCAGTACCACTACTTGTATTTAGGTGTAAGACGGTACAATATATTATTATCCAAAAACAAAATAAATATAGCCGAAACTTTGAAATATGAACAATTCAAAACCCAAATTAACCCCCTGAACTTGGATGCTGATGTAATGTGCCCTTAATGTATACTATTAACTTATACTTAACCTTTAAGAAAACTCTAAAAACACATCTATTTAAAAGGGGTTACAAACTTTAACAAGAAAATGTAAAGTGTCCTTGAGGTGATGTTAGTCACTAAGCGATGCTGTAGAAAAATTTACCATTTTATTATATAAATAACTATTCGGTTATTTTTTTTTATTACTCTAAATTTATATTTGTTGGTATATTAAATAAGAAGAACTTTGATTACACCACTTTTTTTAAAAAACAGGTGTGTAAACATACTTGTTCTTATTAATTATATTAATAATGACGCCACAAAATAATAACACATTTTTCGAAGAAATTGTATTTGTTGACTTTTGTAGTTATTTAGTAAGTTTTTAATATTGTTTACACGTCACCTACTGTTCATGGTTTTAAAAAAAGTATGTATGTAAATACTCCTCCCATAACCACGAGCTACTGGAGCTCATGGAGAGTAGAATAATAAGAAGAAAAAAATCATGTGTTTTAACATATTGATAATTGATTATGAATTTTGTTATATTTTTTGTAATAAATAACTAAATAAAATTAAAAAAAATGCGCTGCTGTTATTCCGTCTCTTGGCATGACCTGACTCAACTATTTGATTAACTTGATCGTGCCATGACTTTCTAGGGCTTCCTCTACTTCTTCTGACATTCATACTTACCTACGTTTTTTTTTAAACCGTCTTTTCGCCTATTAGCTGTGCAGTACATGCATAAAATATCCAAAAATCTTTATGATATTAATCACACATATTAAAAACACTAGATTTCAGTGTCAACACATACAACATGGAACCACAAACACAACATTTGGACGAATAAACTTCTTATACTATGGTACTAAACTCTACAACAAAATTCCACTATCCTTCAAAAATCACAACAGCATAATAAATTTAAAATTCAAATAAAACACTGGATACGTTACATAGAGACATCTGAAATAGAAAATATATTAATACCAAATACAGACTAACACCGAATCCCCTTAACTGCACTTAAAACACCTCACCTTACAATTATTTAATCAACACATCAATTTAATATAATGTAATTTCATATTTTGTAAATGAAATCCTCAGCACGGAAAATCCCGGTAATGAGATCATTATTTATTATTTCTTTTTTTATATATAAAAAAGGAAGATAAGATAATAAATTCAAGATAATAAAACCTTTTAATTATAAATCTTTGGAACGCTGACCTTCCGCGTATTTTCTTTGAGCGCTTTATCCATCATAATGATGATAATCAACACCTAAAAAGTTACAACCTACACTTGGTTAACGAACAATGCACGCCACTGCCGTTTCCCTTTTCCCCTTTATTCCTCTATTTTATGGTGAGGAACAGCCTCCCCTGCCTCATTTCACGAACCGCCACTGCTCCCGACATTCGTGACCCTTTTTATAATTAAGATCAATCCGTATTATCTCTAACACCACTTATAGAATTTCCTACATAATAAAAATGAATGCTGCAAATATTCCGCTTTTCTGATGAGGAACACGCGAAGAACTGCCATACTCGTACATCATCTTGCCATCGTGAGGCGTGATTACTTGTACGTTTGGCAAGCTGCTTTCTGGCAACTTGTGATCCGACAGTGCGGTGCGGCGGTAACGCACGCAGCTTGCGTCATGCTGAGTTGATGATCGTCCGCTCTCGTGCTATGCCGCTGAGAAAAACTGGACTGAGATGCGTGGAATAATATTCCCATGATTCACAAAACTTGAATTGCGGATTGTACCTAATTATATCTATGCATTAGATACTATAAACATTTTCAATGTATTGCATTGCCGGAAGACATTCTTTCAGATGCTCCCATCTGTGTTTGTTTTGTATACAAATCTACAGTTTTATTCCGAGATTGATGAAATTTTGCACACTTCACCTACAAAAATAAGGGGAATATTACTATCTACACGAGATTTCAAAAAACCACCCCCATCCCCCTTTTTCCACCCTTAAAGCCTAATGTTGGTACATAATAAATTTTTGCACACTTAACGTTCAAAATAAGAGGAAAATTACTAGGTAGGGTCATTGAGTAAGGGGTAGGGTTAGGGATTATAAAACTTTACTTTAAACTAATAATGAACGCGGATTACCTCAGCAAGTTGAAAATTAGTTAGGGAGACTTGGATAGACAGCGGAAAGAGTGAAAATCTGATCTTGCAAGATCAAGAGAATGGGGTGAATGTGAGATAATCTCCCAACGTTACTATTAAATTCCCGATTTTGTACTGTTAGCAGTGACTTGATACTACAGTAAAATAACGTGAAACCGTTTTTTTTTTGTTCCGAAACGGTTATAACTGTTTCACAGATTTTGGGACAACCAAAAAAAAAAGTGTAACGACGCCCGCAATAAACGCGCGCGATATGGTTCCAATAGAGTCAATTCTTTTCAGAATCCCGCGCGAAACATTTAAAACAACTCCCCGCAACACCTTACTTAACTGTTATACCTGTCGAAAACCGTAGCAAAGAAACGCTTTCGCCCAGAACTCCGTCGCTCACCGTTAGTACGAAACGCTTTCGAAAAATTAAACGCCCTTCCGCGATACCCCGTAACCCGTTGCAAAGAAACGTTATAATAATTAAATTATTTATTACGTTTTTTTTAAATGGCTTCAAGTAACCGTATATTTTGAGAAACCAAAACGGTTTCGGTTATTTCGAAAAATGAACTGAAACGACCACCTCTACTTTAGCCAATAATTAACAAAACTTTAAATTTTGAGTAATTAACCCTTTGAGGCACAAGTTTTGAAACAAAAAAAATGCTTGTGGTGCACAGAATTTCTAAAACTTCGAAAAGTACGTATGTGCCATCTATTGGCCGATATAGTAAGCCGTTGGAGTGGGCGAGTCATAATTTAAACCGCTGTGTTTCAAGTGGTTTTAATTTTTCGTAGTGGTATAAATTACATCCCACCATGCAGCAATAGATAAAAACAGGTGGGTTATTTTTGATACCACTATGCTTCAAGGGGTTAAACAATAATCAAGAAACCAAAGGAGCTTCTAACTTATGCATAAAACATTTATTAAATCCCCTTGTAGAAATAAATTTGTATTATCAAAGATTTTAGTGTTTATTATTTTACTACGTATTAGTGGCCTTAACGATTGAGGGGTTTTCGTACAGCCAACAGATACTTCTAAGATTCATATTGAATCCACTGCGGAAGATAATAAAACACGAAATGAAATACGAAACCGAAAAAACCGCAGAAAATAAAAAAGTATCAGCCGCATTTGGGAAACGAACCCAGGACCTGTGTCTTATCCGGACAACCGCTCTATCCATCATGAAACCAGTTCACTTCATATCTTCACTTCAAGACTTGTCAATATTATCCTCCATTAAATCCCATATTATTGGCTGCTACCTTTATGATCTTTAAAAAGTTCTACCCGAATATTATTGCAATCTAGATAGTGTCTCGGATATACCTATCCGATTTTTATTTATATGGGACTTACATTGACTTTTCCACAAGTTTAGAAAGAATATTCAATTTATTTTACTAACTTATTAAAGCTTATAAATCTCATTGTAACATTACAATAAGTTATTAAAATAAATTGAAGTATAATTATCAAATCGGGGCTGTGATTTTCTTTATATCCACCCATTAACAGATACTCTTAGGTTTACTGTTACTTTACAATTAGGTACTGTTATTGGTTAGTATCCTGTAACTATCTAAATGTATCATTAGCTGAACGACCACTATATTTAGCACTGTAACTTAGAACTGCTCAAGATTTCTCCGCGGACAAGAAGAAAAATAAATTTAAATGTTTAGAATGGATGTTTTCCTTTCAAAAAGGCCTGGTAAATTATGAATGTTTAAGATTTTACAAAATGATAACAAGACGAAATACATAATTAATTTTATTTAATGTTAAGGGTAAGCCGAACGTGAAGCCATCACGATGGTGCTAATTTAAATAACTCTAATCTTTTAAATTCTATGTGAAATACGTGTTGGAATTTTAGGTAAAACGTTCAAATTTTCCATCACTGGTTTTCAAACTGCACCCGTTTTTCAGACATTTTGGTATGTATTTCATAAAATTTAAACGACTACAGTTTGAGGATTTTTGTCTTTTGAAACCTTATATATTTTCCTTACTATCCCCGTATAGAATTTACAGTAAAATTTTGTTTTGTGTTTGTTGAGTTAGCAAACTGCAAAGTAATGTTTAAGACCATTTTGAGCTAATTTAAGGGTAAAGACGAATTATCACTTACTCGTGCTGTATAAGTTATTCGACACTATTTAATTTTCACACATGTTCCAACATCTCCGGCTTAAGGTATCTAGCTATCTGCAAATGAAGTAGAAAATAGAGATACCGTCCTGAGTTGTTCGCGCCATCCTGCAGCAAGTACACCAATAAAGAACTCCAGTGAAAAATATAATGGCTTTAAAAATATTTATTCATATATATCAGCAAACATCGTTTCTGAATATATGACTTTCATTACGTTTTACGATGAATTTATAAATCATCTCTTCAAAACACCTTGTTAGGTTGGTACCATTGCACTTGGAACGTCTGACGTCACGTGCGCATTCTGTTTTTGGATTAGTATGGAAATTTTTGTTTTTCGATTTTGGTTTGTATTTTCAATATGAATTTTTTGGTTTTGGCGAAATTTAACCTAATTTGAATGACTTTAAGCTTTATAATTGTTGTTCATTTAAAAAAAACTATTTTTATTGAAGGAAATTAGAGCATTCACGAGCAAACCAATTATCAATACGGATATTATGATAATGTTAATACTCAATACTATTATCATTCTTTGAGTTAAAGTTTCTAAAAAGGAACATAATTTCCTTACTTATGTTTAGTTATGGCTTACTATGAATATAATATAATATCATGTACGGTAAAGTTCATCCTTGTTTTGATATTTGACATTCTAACCTCAAAACTGATCAAAACCGACCGGCCACAGATTTGGAGCGTTTTGGCGACCTTTGAAAAATTGAAAATTATTTATTAACTATGAAAACTCCCTTAGAAAAAAAAAACTAATATACCTGTATTTAACTTTGAACGTCATCATTGATAAAAAAATTAATAAAAAATGGACTGGAGTTTCTTATTGGATTGACCTTTCCAATTTGTTCGGCTGAAAATAAATACTCGTAACGAGCAAACTCTTAGTGAATGCTTTCTTCCAAAGGTCAGAGCAAAAACTGTTTTCCCACATTAGGGCCTGGAGAGATATATTACATAGCCCGCCGGGTAATTAATTTCAAAACGAGATTTCTTACAATACTCACTTGTAATGAACAGGTACCACAAAAGTATCATTGTTCGAAAGTGTTTTTTTTTGCGTTTTATAGTGTCGCTTCAATTGTTCTATCTGAAATTTCGCAGATGGCTTTAATTGTATAATTGGTACATTCTAGACAGTTTAACTACTCAACATTAAATAAGTCTTGGACTTCAACACGTAAATACTAACCATCATGCATAACGCATCGAGGGTTCAACGCCCAGCGTTGGTAAATTTAAGAAAAAATTGTGTGATATTTTCGCGGTGTAAGTATCGCCTCGATGAGTGACCATCACACAAAATCGAAACGTTGCTTGATGTCACAGAGAAAATAATACATAGAGTTTCCCTAACACGCAAAGAGAAGAAACCAAAATAAGGGTGGCGGGGGGCAAGGTAAACGTGCCGCAAATTTAGTAAAATAGCAACTAAGTAAAAAGTTTCGGCTTGTTACAAAAACCGAATATTTTGTTAAGAGATTTAATTTTACCCCTTTTTATGAAGTTTTGTAATTTGCTTTTCGGCAGTGAAACAAAGCTGGTTCCAAAATGGGTGTCACATGACCTTTGCCTCTAGCCATCAAGATCGTACTTAGAGCAATTCTGATGTCAGTGTTTGGTATGGTTTATATTTTCTTTTCTGACTAAATCGAAATAAACAGGTACTTCACCTTTCCTTTTTCCGTGCCCATTCTAACTTCCTTCAACCTCACATTTCCCAAAAATAGGGACACCACTCCAGCAAACCTAAACAAAAACATTCATTTGAGACGCGTAAAACCCATACAATCTATGCATAAAAATTCACTGTTCATTTTTTCCATGTGGGTATTTTTTTCGAATGTGGGTTTTTTTGAAAAAATGATGACTAAATTCAATTATTTATAGAAAAACTAGGTAATTCCACGAATTCGGCTTTGGCCGAACGTGCAGCGAAACAGATTACAAATATATTAACAAACAAAGTTGGCAAGGACTATTCAGTCTTCCATTACGCGTTCATTGCCATCGATTATCCGTCCGGTTTCATTACCAGTTTCATCCGTATCTCCAAACTGAGGCAGACTTGATTCACCTCGTCTCAATTCCTCATCGGTTCTTGGCGTGTTTCGTTTTCTCGTTATAAACGCGAAATTCTTAGAACGTCTTCTCTATTTGTATGAAGTTTTCTGTGACTATGCGACCTCAGTGTCAGAAGTACGATCCACCTTTTAAAAATCAATCTCTTAATATCTGATTGTATTGTATGTTTCTATTAAAAATTATCGTTAATGTTGACGTTATAACTTAAAAACCGTTTTTTTTTTAAATATTAAAAAAGTTAGTTTTCATAGTTAAAATAATTCTTAAAGCTCAATTTTTCTAAGCCCGCAAAACCACACAAAATCTGTGACTTGTTGGGTGTGACATCAATGGGCCATCAATTTTGTATACAAAAAGTTGATACGTTTACAATTCCAAAAAAATTACTGCTTTTAATTGACGGACACCTCCTCACTACTGTTTTTGCAGTGTATCAAAGTGCAAAAATGCTACCATAGCCCCACTTCCATTACTACCGTACGTAATGATATATTATATTCATAGTAAACCATAACTAAACGTAAATGATAAATTGTGTACCCATTTAGGAAATTTACGTCAAAGAATAATAACAATATTTATAATTCATTATCATAGGTACACAGTGGTTGGTTTTAATTTGTCTGTAAATATGATCATATTTACGTAATTAATTATAGTTCTTTATATTGAATTTGGCCGTCGTCCTGGGTTCGAATCCCAATTGCTACCGTAATCTTTTTCTTTTCTGTGTCTTCGGTTTCGTGTTTCGATTTGGGAATTGTTAATATTATCTTCAATGATTAAAAATGTTTTACAATTAGGTTTATAAGCTTCAATAAGTTATAACAATTATAACAATTATAATGCTGAAAGTCACCCAAATTACGTTTAAATTTTGCCAAAACTAAAAAAAATACAAAACAAAAACGACAAGTTTTTTTTTCGAAATAAACCCGAAACTGTCTTTATGACGTTAGATGCAGAGAAAGTGCTAACCGAATAGAGCATTTTGATGAGATGGTTTTTATTCGCTTTTATACAACGATTTATAAATTCTATATGGTAAAACTTGTATATTCAGAATCTGCATTTACTGGTTTATAAGGTCAGCCCAGCGCGGATCTGACAGAGGAAGGATATAAGGAGGCTGGAGTAGGAATAAGACCCCTGAGAATACATGCGATAAAACCATGTTGACATCCGAAAAGAATGCAAACCCGATGTAAGCATTTTAATGAACGTGCTTTAAGAAAATAACGCAAAGATGGCTTGGGCATATGCAATTAATAGGTGGTCGGAGAAATAGTACCTGTCGAATGTGATGCGCAAGTGGACCGAAAATTAATTCGGGGACGCCCTGGAAGGCATGGTTCGATCAAGTCAATCGAATGCCGGTGGTTAATCCGTTTATAAAAAGAAAAGTGTCCCGGACGGTATTTGATTTTTTTTATACATATCTATAGTTTTATTCCGAGCCAGAAATTTTGCACACCTGTCTTTCAAACCACGAGGAAGGTGATTACATGAGATTTCGATAAACAATCCGCATCTCCTTTTCCCACCCCTTAAAGCAGAATATTTTTACTTCTTGATGAAATTTTGTACACTTCAAAATAAGAGGAAAATTACTGGATAGGGGTAAGGGTAGGGGAAATGGTAGGGGTAACGCATCACAACCTCTAAACTTTTCTCCAAAGCATTCATAACCCTCAACTTTAGTTAGTTTATTATAAACATGTACATAGCACTACTTGATCTAATCTTTTTATTTTTCTTTTGTTTCAGGTATGTTCCAAAGACTTATTTGCCCACCTTTCTCCACCCTAAAAGTGTACGAGGTATGTTAAAAATAGTGTGTTATCTTAAAACATCATGCTACAAGAATTATTCTTCGTAAATATAGTCTACCTACCTATTTAATAATAATAATAATATTTGTTTATTTGAAACACACATTATTTAACAACAAAATGTTAGAAAGCTTTTACTGCGCAACTAGGAATAAATCCCGTTTAAGGACAGTCAAGTTGACAAGTTTAGTTCATATGAAGTGCCATTATACAAAAATATGGTAATATATTCACCAACCTACAACTAAAATAACCTTTGGACAGTGAAATTTGCAATATTTCTCTATAAAAGTATTTAACATCCTCCCTCTGGCAATAAAAACCATTACAAAATGAACCGAATTCAAAAAAAAGTATTAAGATATGGATTATGCATGCACACGGGAAGGAAGAATATACATATGATGTTTCAACCGAACAGAGTTTAACGGTCATGGTATGTTTTCTTCTAGATTTTAGAATTTTTATTCATTTATTGCATTATAATGTTCCTCTAGTAATATTTTAACATAACTTAAAACTTACATAAAATTTTTAACAAACTTACAAAAAACTTGATTTAATTGATATAATCCATATATAAAACCATGTACAATGTGACCTTAGAACTGGGTACCCCAGTAAGGCCACGTTTTTTGCGACTTTTGTGAAACATTATGAAATAAATAAATAATATATCTTGAAAAGCGTATAATAATTAAATATAAAGAGGTGTGAATAATAGTATAGAAAAAAAGATTCTTTATACCAAATAATTTGAGTATAGTATAATAATTTATATAGAATAGGTAAGTTGAGAGAGATAAGAAAAAAAGTAGGAAGTAATCGTTATACGTTTAGGTATACCAGATAATTTGAGTATGGTATAATAGTTAGGACTTATGAAGATATTTACTTAGAGAATATTCGTAGAACGGGTACAAGATACTGTTGGTCGGTGTGGTAACTATAGCCTCATTGTGTGTCCAAAGTTCCTTAGCTGAACTAATATACATATTATAGAATGTTGAACATGACCCTTTGAACGAAGTACACAGCCCTCACTTTATGTTCTAAATTCTCAAAGAGGTTGGAATTTGGACGTTGCTTTGCCCTTCCCTTTAACGTCTTCCCTTAGAGATGAACCACTTGTTATTGTACAGGGTCGATGGTACTTGTTGCTTTTTAAAGTAAGAAGTGAAGTGGTGTTCGATATCAGTTTAAAAATATTATGAAACGAAGGCTCTGAAATATTTTTATACATTTTCACCCCAAGGTTAACATTTTACCCTCCTACTTGACCCCCCTGGTCCTCCTATTAAAAAAATATGTATCAACTGCCTTGAGCCAGTGGAACTGGATTTGCAATTTGAATATGCTGTGAGCCTTAAGAGAGTGGTGAGTGGAAAAGAGAGAGGTTGTAATGTAGCTGGCTATTCAGATTTGGTCACTAAACACGGCTAATGATGATCTTTCACCAGGGTGATACTCAGAGTATCGGTCTTTCTGATTTACCAAAGCAAAGGCCACGTCACACCCATTTCGGCATCAGCCTAGTTCACTGCCATCCATCTTTTTTGCGGTAAGCAATTATAAAACATTTATGAAAGTGCCAAATTAAAAACTCTAACATAATGTTTATTTTTTTAGAATCAAGCCGAATCTCATTACTTATTTGCTGTTTTACTTAAATCGGCGACACTCCTAGCTCGCTCCTCGCCCCCTTCATTTTGGTGTCTTCTGCTTTGGGTATTAGGGTATTTCTGTGTTTCATTCAGTGATGAAAATGACTCGTGGACAGGATTGTAAATAGTTGCGCTCAACAAAAAATCCACGCTAATTTGTGCAGTTTTGTTGCTTGGAAAGATTTTCTATCAGTGATATCACTATTTCAATTAATATACTACGAATCGGTTTACATTATGAAAACCAAAAAATATGCTTTGAATAAATTGAACCTTTTTTAAAGAAATTCCTTTGATAAGAATTAAAATAAAATTGTCAATTACGTTGTATAAAATATAAGGGTACACTACTAAATAATTAATATATTTCATTAGAAAATTATGGACGCATCTAAGAAACAAGTTTATTTAAAATACTACTTTATAGGTAAGATTATTTGTGATTTTTTTTATCAATTTCTTTCTTACAAAATTCTTCTCAAAATTAATAAAAACCCTTTTTTGCGCTTACAACAAACATTTATAGATTCCGCTTGCCAAGTGAATTTTATGTATATTACCTATATTCGTGGTGACATAAGACACACAGCTTGTAGCAATATTTTTGTCTTGTATATTCCTCTTAAAAGGAACTGCTGCACGGCCTGTTTCACACAATACTTAATTTTGGGTGTAGGGCCAAAATACTAAATTAAACCTAACGATATTTATTTTCATCAAAAGGTATAGCAAATATCTAGTACGGATTAGAAGTATTTTTGATTTTTTAACATTCAAAATAAAGGTCATTAAAGAAATCGAAACTTCGCAATTTCAGAAGCAACTTTAGCAATTATTTGGGAGCTAATGGTGATTTCAAAAAAAAAGTCTTACCCCGTCTGCTATGAAAGTTTAATGAAATATAAAATAAAAAATGTTTTAAAATAAGCAATATGGAATTGAATTCAGATTAAAAATATCGACCCGATAAAACGTTTTTTTTTTGGTGTTTTATTTTTATTTTTTTTATTTCACTTAATCATACAAATCTTAATTTACATAGCAAACATGACGATTTAAAAAAAAAAAAAACGTAAACCTCAAATAATTGTCAAAGTTGTCTAAAATCATGAAAAGTTGATTTCTTTAATGGCCTATATATATCATAATTTAATACAAAAAACAAAAAAAAATACTTCCGTACTAGATATTTACTATACCGTAAAGTTAAAAAATTATTCAAATTGCGTGGGTATTTTGGCCTCTAATCCAAAATTAAGTTTTGTATAAAACAGGTGGCGCAGCCATTCCTCGTAAGGAACAGATTTCTACTTTATGCCTTTTTACAACGTTATAATTCCGCTGAATATAATATAACTGCACTGTCTGCATTACGAGGGCGTATTGTAAATAGTGAATGATATGCGTCATTTGCAATTATTTATTATCACTTTCTTATCGGGCCGTCACGTCGCGGTGATTAGCGAGAAACTGGTAAGCGGAGCCCCCAAAGCTCCCGGTCGAGACGCTTTCTGTGCGCCCTAGCGATAATAATCTCTAATTGCCCAATGGTGTGTTATTCCTTCCGTTGGTAAACCACTGCGCAATACTTGATGCTGTCTGGGGTGCAATATATGCATGGCGATACCTCATTCAACTGTATATACTATATTTACTAATTAAATAAAACAAACACTTTGTTTTGAACCATTAATTTATTTTATATTCATCACCAACCGGTTTCGCTTATCCCAAGCTTCGTCAATGTAAAATTTAAAACTAAGCAAAAATACATATACGAGTACATAGGTGAGACATACAAAATATAAAACGAGACAATGCAATAGTGAGATAGAGATATGCTTACATGTAAAAAAGGAGTAGGACAACATATAAAATAGAGACAGAACCTCACTGGAAGGGGGGACTAAGGAGTGGACAATTTTTAGTTAACTGGATAACGTGGGGACAAGTTCCGTTGATTTTACTACCAATTTTGAAGGCTTTCTTTATTTCTAAAGCTTCTAAATTATCTAGTCTAATGCCAAAACCATTGTTCTGTAGAATATTAACGCCGGTGCTATGATTATAGGTACGAGCTTTACTAACTTAACCTAACAAACGATACTGAAAAATCTTCGAATGTTTGTCTTTATCTACGTTTAGTGACCAGATTTGAACAGTCGGTTACATCCCAACCTTTCTCTTCCTATTCTCTTTCCCCTCCTCCACTTATTTCATCCTCACATTCCACAAACGGGGATGCCATGGTTCTACAGGCTCCGGTCAGTTGAAATAGGCAGTTTTTAAATGTTGTCTTATCAAAATTTAAAAAACTAATTTTGTCACATTGTACCAAGAAACTGGAATAAGTTTTTACGATATTATAAAATCCTATAGTTCAAACCATTTTTGCTTGCTAGAAGAAATCATTTTAATTCAATACTATATTATTGTGGCTTAAAATTGTGAGTCAGCTTTCATCTTTGTTGTTTAAAATAATGAATAATGGTCTGGACTCGCCAGAGCACATTAAGTTTATAAACATTCACATACCATCAAGACCAGCCCGACAAACCGATTTTTTTCATTTACCCGCTTACAGGACCAATCTAAGGATAAATTCTCCAATATCCCGTATTTGTGCGCAATAAAACGCACAATTTCACAATATCGATATTCTTCACGTTACCCTTTCAAAATATCGAACCGAAGTAATATGTACGGCCACAGATTGATGCACGAATATAAAATGAATCGAGAGCATCTCCTGTCCCTATCCTATCTTCTTCTCCCCCCCCCCCGCCCCCTTTTTTTCTTATTTTGTTTTTTCTTTATCTTTTTAGCTACATAAATGAAACATCTGTATTTAACCACTGTTAGCACACGAAACTTTGTTGGCTTATCTTTTGTTAAACTTCCTTTGCATATATATTTGTATTATAAGCTGTTTTTTTCTTGCAAATAAATAAATAAATCTCAATCTGAATATAACAAAATAGTGGTACATGCTCAAAACACAAAACTAACTGCAAACGAAGTATTTGTAATTCCAGGTACTTTATAAATACGGTCAAAGAACCTTAGACTATATCCCAAAAATTTACATGTTACCCAGTTTAATAAAAAAAAGTGAACTAATTTTCAGAACCTGAAAAAAAGGTTCCCTATATGAAAAAAAAAGATTTCTCGTACTAATCTTTCCTCTCTTTCTTTTTCTCAGATTTTCCTTGTAGTTTTTGTAACATTTTATATATTTTTGATTTTCTTTGTATTTTTTTTATTTACGGAAAAAGTTATTTATTTTTATTTTAAAAAGATAAAAATAATAATAATGTAATATACGCCTTTCTTGAATTTTAAATAAATGTAAACCGTTATTAGGAACCTATTGACAAACTGATATTAATCAGTTTAACCGGACTTTATTACAATAAATGTAAAATTTAAAAAAAAATGAATGTAAAAAAAGAAACTTTTCAGAAAAGATGGATAATTTTTTTTTATTGGCATTGCGATTCTGGAATAATTCTTCTTATCATATTTTAAAGTCTTAAAACAACGTGCTTTTGAATTACTCGAAAAAATAAATCGCCTCAGTGAAAAAATCGAATCTGTAAGTTTTTGTAGTATCCCTACTTCCGCCTTTGACCAAGTATATAAGTATGAGAACAACTCGATCCCATAACGGATACGGTAAACCTCAATCCGGTCTGCTCCTTACTCTGTACTCCATACACTGTAATACATAATATTATACTCCATACAGTATATTATACCTAGTCGATACAGTCTTACTCCACGCACAGCGCCTACTCGGGTACTCGGCTCTCGGCTCAGCCGGGTCAACATGTGGTTTTGAACCTAACCATTCAAACGATACATAAGACTAAATAAAAATATCCATTTCGGTTCGGCTGAAAGCTGCCCTTTAGGGCCACAGAAGCGATAAAAACATTTCTTAATGTTTATGGGGAACAACGAGAGGGTTCATTCCTTCTAAGAGGGTTTTTCTTAATGATAAAAAATAAAAGGGTCATCATGGACGTGCTGTTCAATTTTATCAAGGCTTTTCTTAAAGAGAGGTTAGTTTAATGTTAATAAAAATGGGTAATACTGAGAGTCTGTTAATATGTATTTTTTTTATTAATGAAATATATGGGTACATACTGTACCAGACTGTAATGGTCAGCTGATCTCTATTGGCGAAGAGGGCTGGGAGGGGAGAAAGCATAACCTGTATCGATCCCTTGCGAAACAAATCAGTGCCCCCTGGTGTACCGGTCGCGACGGGACAGGAGTACTCCCGGCCGGGGTGGTACATTCGTATCGATACCCACACAAAAGTCCCAGCTGCTTCCAACCCTCTGGAGTCAGTGAGACTATGGCATCCTTAATCAGGGTATGTTGTGAGGCTGAAGGTATTGAGGAATGGATGGAGATATGAAAGAAGAAGGTGGGGAAGTACTTGGCTATTAGGATCTGGTCACCAAACATGGCTAAAGCCATTTCAAGCAAGGTATCGATTCTGAATCACATAAAATAAAATAAAAGCCATTTACAGATAGGTATCAATTCTGAACGATGATATTATTTTACGAGGATTCGAGATAGAAACAGAGACACAATGTTTCTTTCGTATTTGTATTGTATTATTTGTATGTTTTAAATTCTCAACACGGGCGGCCCCATCAAGCCCGGTTTGGCCAAGCCGTCGGTACACCGCTGTTATAAATTATTAATTTATTTATTTATTTCGTATAGAATATCCACGAGATTAAGTAATACATTACTGCACATCGATAGATACTACCAAAAGTATTGCAACGCAACTTTTTTTTTAGAATTAAAAACAATATCTTCTTCTCTTTTCTATATATAAAATGATTGTTTGGCTGTGTGTCCTCGATTTTCTCGAAAATTACTCGACCGGTTCCGCTGAAAATAGCACGGTTTGTTCTTATTAATGCCGGGAAGGTTTAGAGAGTAGTGAATGAATTCCAATATGTAAAACTGTTTCTATAACGTTTTAAAATGAGTGCCAAAAACATTGAAGCCGCCATGTTGTATTGGGGTTAGCCCATAGATATACCAATCTGATTAGCCGCATATTACATATTCAAAAGAAGGAGGTTTGTTTGGGCAGAATGTGTCCAAAACATAAAACACAAGTAGATACCTACTTAAGAACTTTATTATTTAAATTTATTTTGAAAAGATAAATGTTTGGAATGAAATAAAAATTTAGTTTATTTGTTTAGAGATAGTTTACTTTTGCTGTCAAATCAATTATGGCACCCAAACGACAAGCAACAATTCACAACTTCAAAACATTATTGCAAAAAAAAAATCCCGAGCAAGGCCGGGTACGCATCAGCTAGTCGTTTATAAAATTAATTTGAATCCAAGTGGTTTTGCGCCAACGCGGATATAATATTTTTTTATTATGCTCTAAAAACTGTATCACTGTAATTGTTTTAATGATAATTACCGTTTACATCAATCTTATAACAAGTTATGTTATATCGCGCTATCTAATGGAGGTGTAGTCAGTAGTGTATTATAACTCGAATGTTTGTAACACTTTTCTAACTAGGCGCATCACACTTATAAATAAAATAAAATCTGTTGAGCAATCTTACAAATTTACGTCGGTGGTCAGAAACGGTAAACAACTGGAATTTTATATATTTGTACGTAATATCAAACTTAATCGTTGCTTAGAACAGCTAGCTGCCAAGTTAATGATTAGAATTAGATTGTTTAATTGGAAATAAGCATTTGATCTATATTTAATGCTATTTGAAGGCCCGTACATAATGATTGTAGATAATAAGATTTTGACTCAACTGGGCGCCTATTCGAAAAATCTTACTTACGGCCGTTCTTCGCAACTTTTCGAATGATCAATCTGAGGCACCGATCAGCCTTTTGTTGAACAACGCTCTGTTTGCCTGTTTCCAACATTTTTTTTATCCTAAATTGTCTATGGAGGTGCCCGCCCACTTTTGTAGACTATAAAATAGTGTCCGCCCACTTTCATAAAAGTATATTTGACGTTTCTCTATCGTGAAAAAACAAATCAAAACGTAGATTATAAAGAGTGAGTAACATGTTTTAGGTTCTTTTGAGTTTTATTTAAAACATACATAAACTATGTTTTGACATTCTAAAACGAAAATAAATCTTTGTTATTCAATATTTGAATTTCAATAAATAGATTGCGAACCAATAATGCCGTTGAGTGGGGAGGGGGAGAGGAAGGTTGGGAAGTACCTGTCTATTCAGATGTAATCTCAAAAGACGGCTAAAGCCATTTCAAGCAACGTTTCGATTCTTAATGTTGGCTTATAACCACGGCGATACTGAGAGTATCTACCATTGCATTATACTGAATCATATTTGCATGTTATCTCTGTTCTGGTGTATGATCGTGTTATTGAGGTCAATTAAAATGTTTCGAATTTCAACAATAGTCCTGGATCCACGGATTTGGCAGCTTCTTTATTCTCCTTGTGTTTCTATTGGTTTTCACTACGTTGTAGTTTTTTTTTTTGATATCGTTACTATCGCCGCGGTGACAATACTATTATTACATCGGATAAAGTGCAATAGTCCATGCACAAGAAGCGCTATTGATATCCGACCTCATTGACTAACGGGATTCCGCTTTTCAGGTTGGTAAATTCACACATTACACACAAAGCAATTATTGGAGAACATGCCGCGTTGTATCGGTAATCGTTTTAGAATCGTGTCATTGTAGAAACGTCGTTTGTAAGGCTTCTTCCACTTGATCGGATATTATTGCCAGGCAGCCATACTCTTGCAGTGTACTGAGTCTCCCTTCCCGGGCACTTTATGGTATCGTTTTCAGTGATAGATAAGCAATGGATTCGTTTTATTTATGTAAGAATGTTTCGAATTTAGCGTTAAAAATGCTGTATCCCCCTACGATGAAAAATGGGAAAACAATTTCGTGCTGTTTGGGATTAAACTGATAACTTATGACCGGTCAGTGGCTGAGTTGACATCGCGTTTGGGTCTCATCCAGGCGTCGTGAGTTCAATTCCTCGGCTGGCTAAGTCCTCCATTTACGAAACAAGCAACATCTTCCGCTTACTGTGATGGTAGTAGGAGATTTTCAAATATTGTCAGGTTATTCGTAACCAGGGAATATTTGTCTTTCTTTAAAAAAAAAAACTGCATCTTTGATTATTTTCTGTTAAGTGTAAAAATAGGGTTACCGATGTACTTTATTTATTTATTTTACTTAATAGTACACATGTACATTGGTTACATGTATTCTAATGTGAACATAATATCTACATACAAGAATTACAAATCAAAATTAAAAAATTACGACATAAAAATTGTACTTACGAAAAATTACGTATTTTGTCACTTCCTTCTTAAATTTCAAAACATTTTCCTCTACTTTTATATTGACCAGTATTTCTTGGACGATCTTCATGGCTCTATATAGTAATGAGTTTTGCGATTTTGTTTTCTTTCAATGGGGCAGTCTTATTTCTTTTCTTCTTCTTGTAAAGTTTTAGATAGGTAAAATCCTGATAACTGTATTAACTGCACTTATCATGTTATAAGCGCCCTCGAGGTGATTTTCCCACGAAAACGGTGCTATAGAAGTAATCCAATTATTATTGTTATTTCCAAACGCCACCGAGTTCTTCCCTCAACTTCTTATTATCATGAGAAGCAATCACTTTGTTTTTTGACATATTAAATAAAACAAACACTTTGTTGTAAACCACTAAAATTTAACTAGTTATTATATTTGCCTTGATGAAGCCTGATCTAAGCGAAACCGATTAGCGTAAAATACAATAAAATCGTAATTTATCACAAAGTGTTCGTTTTATTAAACTTCTTACTCAATCGAATGTTTTTCATGTTTGAATAATGTTTCGATTCACAAGATGATGGATCACTTCGAAATAGATGTGTCGATCATTCCTATCACTTCAGACACTTAATTTGTGCGAAGTATTTTCAGCTACTTCCTTATTTTAAATGTTCTTTTTTCGGATACCAAGAGTCTACTTACGTTTTTATAAATACCGGTTATAATTTCTATCTGTATGCGTTGTTTTTTTCTTAATATTTTATATGTAAATTGCCCACTTTTGGTTTTTAACGTTTTTTTCGAGTGTAGGTAGCTAAAATCGTGACTCAATGACGCTTGTAAAACTAAAGCTTGTAAAGCTAAGCATAATTTTATTACGCGAACTGTGTTTTGGGGTATAATTATCCCTCCACATCCTTACCTCCGCAAAATATGCCCTAGTACATAATCGATACAAGGAATTATAAAGGAGGTACTCTGAATAGCAACTATCAAGTTCGTAATTTCCTGAACAACTCTCAAAACACCTGTTAACAATGTTAACATGGTCTCCTATGGACCGAACTTAAGTGCCAAGTTTCCTCTACTAAAACTACTACTTGTACGTATCATGTGGTGTGAAGTGAATGCCTTCTAAATTATTTACATAACATCGCTATTTTCCTCCTTACGCGGCTTTGGGAAGTCTCCACAGTGTTCTCCGTTATAATATGATTATAATATACTAGAAACCAGACAATAATTTAATTAACCTCATTCAGTTTCACATACCCGCGAGAGCTACTCGTTCCAAAATTCCGTTTAATGTAACAACACCAGGACTGAGCAATACAAACACTCGCTTGTACCTAGATTACATGAAGTTAGTAATAGATACGCAGATGTGGCGGATCTATTTAACTGCACGGAAGGTAAGTACAAGAACGCTATACTATCATATCTTTTCAATCAATATTAATTTAACTGTATAACAATGTATATAAAGAATAAAAGTTAATGAACGATATAAAAGTAAAAGATAAACATATAGTAACCTTAAGTTAAAAAAAAAATTATGCTATATTATTATGCTTGCAGTTAACTGTGACGTGTAATTATTGTTTATTGTATATTTATACCGTTGATATTAAATAAATAATAACATAGAAAATAAGGAATGCGTTGACAATATTGAATTGCACAGTATGCATCTAGATTACGAGTTATACTATGATAACATAATTTGTTCATAAAGAATATCCCCGTAAGTAATTTTCAATCAATTTATTAAATCCTTTTTCTATCAATCATTATTTTTTTTAAATTGGATACCTTCTCTCTGCAAAATATTTTTTTGAGAAATCCGTTAGCTCTAAAAATCATCAATTTCTTTTAAGGTTAAACGAAACGTGATACGACCTCACAGATGGCGCTTATTCAAATATTTTGTAAAAAGCCCATTTTGGCATTTAATCCTTTTAAATATTGAAATGAATTGTTTGTTGGCGAGTGTGAATATGAAATAGAATAAATTGTTATTGTAAGTATAAACCTGTGTTAGTTTTACAATAATATATTGTATTTTTGTAAGTTTCTTGGAGGACTCAAGCTTTAAATCCACAGTGACAATTTATTCCGTTTCATATTTCGTGTGTACACCCGCCAATAAACAATTCATTTCAATATTCAAAAGCATTACTTGCTAAAACTTTTTTTTCTCTAATATTTAAATTAGCGTCATCACTGAGCGTTTATTACGTCTCTTTTAGCCTTTGCCCTACAATTTTACTTTTATGTTGTAATTCTTAAGATTACGGTACCTACATTTGGTAGATTTTTATATTTAATCATTTTTCTGATAATTATTATTATTATCCATTTTTTACAGCAACTCCTCAAAGGAGGTTCTGGGGGAAATAATTTCCCTCGAGGCCTATTTCATCTTTGGAGATAGGAAGTAGTGAACCTGGGTCTTGAAGAGATCCATGTTGTAGGCGGGAGGAAACACAGAGGCCAGCAGATCATTCCACAGCCGAGCTGTTGAACACAAAACTAGTCGTAGAAGCGACCCGTTCTCATGTGACAAATGTCAACCGTGTACAAATGTTTGGCGTATGTTTGGCGTGTTTCCCGACTATGTACCGGTGCCGAAGGGATCAATGACGCTAGTTCCTTAGAGCATCTTCCATTAAAATACCGTTAGAACAAGGACAGCATTCCCACCTCACGTCTGTGCTCCAAAGATTTCAATCCGTTTGTTAAGTTGCGATTCTATCAAACGGACCGCCCGTTTCTACACGGAGTCGTGGGTTTTTTTTTTCAGATATTTTGGGGCTCTCCACCAGAAGTGTCCACCAAATTCTGCAGTGAATTCCACCCTGAAGATGTAGAACAACGATCGTTTAATCAAATGACTTTTGATACAATACAATCATTTCATGGTCGTAATATTGTGGTTTTCAAGCCATAGTTGTCTCGTCCACAACTCTCTTGCATAACACCATGGTCTTTTGACAACAACCGCTGTGGCATTTGAAAATGATCAGTAAGCAAAAATAGGGCATGTTTCTTCACCTGTTCACCATTCACCTTACACACACAATCAGACATCGCTTTACTTGTAATTATGGGGCATTCAAACGTTACCTAGTTATTTAAACATTATGATATTGGTCTAGTAGTCCACGTAACTGTGTGCTGTGATGTGTCTGTACACTGTGTATAACCCACACGTGTAAATACGTATGAATTACATGAGAACTTGCGTGTGTACTTGTTTGTGTAAGTGCTTATTATGTTTGAAGCTAAGTGTTATTTAACAACCCATATCATTGCTGTATTGACAATCGATCTTTGCATGTTCTGCAAATATATATTTTTTTATGTATGTAAATTATTAAAAAATATATCCAATCTTGGTCACAAAGCGTGTAATTCCTTGTAGTGAAGCACCGAAACTCCATATTTATGTTCGCGTAGTTTGATTTCACTCACGTGTAAATTTTAGGTAAACAATAAACACCTTTATTTCCACATGGCAGAAATAAACAGGTTTTTCTTCAATTGTTATTGGAATAACTTATTGAAGCTTATGAGGTCATTGTAATTTTTTTTTAATCGTTGACGATAATTTTAACAAATCCCAAATGAAATATGAAACAGAAAAGGCCTCGAAAATTAGAAGGTAAGGGTCGCATCTGCAACTCGGACCCAGGACCTATCGGTCTCTCCGGAACCTGCGCTCTAACCAATTGATCTAACGCCACCCTATTGTCCTCCGTAATTTTTTTATCGATATCGTACTTCAATTTAAGAACTGTTATTATCATCTTCAATTAATTCCCATATATTTTGGCTGCTGTCTTTCTATATTGACTCACATGATTCTCCCCCAAATTATTTGCAATCTAGATAGTGTCTCGGATATATCAATCTGATTTTTATTTATATGGGATATCTAAAATATTACATTAAGTTTTATGAGTTTCAATAAGATATTCTAATAACCCTAGACTTGTAGAAAAAGTCAACAGATGTCCCATGGCCTTAAATTGAAATATAAAAATGACGGAGAACACTGAGGTGACATTAGCTCAATTGGCTAGAGCGTGCAGTCCCAGATAGACCGAGAAGTCCTGTGTTCGATTCCCAAATGCGACCGTTATATTTTTGTTTTCTGTTTCATATTTCAATTGAGATTTGTTAATATTATCTTTAATGATTAAAAGAAAATTAATGTAATAAAAATTCTTTCATTAAATCGTAGGTTTTACAACAGGTACGTCCTTTTATAATTACGTCAATAATATCCGGAAGTAGTAATCCTAAATACATTCGTCGGAAATTGATTGTACTGACATTATGTTTCGCCTTCGACGATAAATGATTCTGTGCTTGCCAAAGCCTTAATTTGTTTTCACCGTCTCTAAAAAATGATTAAGACATTTTTTACTGTAACCATCATTGCAAATTCAATTATCTATGGTACTTAGACTTTATCTAATGTTACTTCTCATTAATATTCGAGTTGCGAGTGAAAATATTATTTCTGAGACATCGTTAAGTAATAAGTCGAGACAATGATAATTTTATGAATTATGATATAACATTAATCCATCCATCTCACGAGAGAGAAAAGTTGTAGTGCCGGAGTAATGAGTTACTGGTGAATACTTATCGAGCAATAATCAAAGCATATCGACTGTAAATTTAATCCAAAAAATGAGTACTTTACAGCAGACAAAAACGAATTTTGTACTGTTCGTTAAACTAATTTTAAATCTTGATTTTTATTTGAGATTGATTTTTTTCTCCTGAAGTGGTGTGGGGCTTGACTTATTTCACAGATAGTTTAAAAAAATGAAAAAAATGGTTTACTAACTAACTGTCACGCAGTTTCCCCGCAGGGGCAGGATAAGTGGACCGACCCCCAAACAACTGCCCAATTCAAAAAGACGCTAAGCAAACCATCGCCGTTGAATGGGTCTTAGTGTGGACGACATGCTCGGATAAAACGAAGCACAAAACTGAGTTTAGAACAAGCGTCAGTTTGGGAATAATTGCCTCCTGCAAAATAAACGTCTCATGAATGGGGTTGAATGCAATAATTTTTACAGTCTGACATTTAAGAGTAGACAGAAATTGAGGGCGCTTCCATCGTTTTAAAGTGTTTTAAATGGCAACACAAAGATGGCTCATAGGAAAAAAGTAAGTTTAAAAAAAAACACAATGGTCCAAGTGCACATGTTTTTCTTTAACCAAACGGTGGTCAAAAATTTGTTGTGCTTTCCGATTATTTGATTCTACATCACATTCTAATATAATTTTATGTTTATTTTTTTTATTAGTTAACGCCTCGTAAAGAAGATAATTACATGGGAATGCGATTGATTTTGTTTATTTCTTAAATTTTGTGAGTCGAAATAACCATGTATAAGATGTAAGATAAATAAATATAAAAAAAAAACTGAATCCAATTCACAGATCGGATTAATTATTTATTTAAACGTAAAAAAAAATATTATGATGTTTTTTTAAAACGAAATGTCAAACGCGAAGATCGACCCCTCCTACATAAAGTATCGGAACTTTACAAGAGAGTTTTTTAAAGAGACAGAAGTTTGGTGTAGGTTGAGCTTTTGATCATTTTGCGCCAAATTTGGGACGTAATTGACAATGTAGGTCTCAAACTTGGTGGAAAACAATAAAAAAAACACGACTTGCACCGAACTTCTATATCTTTAAATCGCTCAACTGTAAATTTCCGATTTTGATGTAACGATACTTTACGTGGGAGGTGTCGATATGTGAAAACATTTGAATGTGAAGAACACATTTCAAAGACAAATTCTGTAGAATTGTGGTGCCGTAGTAGTGGTGACATTTTTTGTTTCAAATTAATAAATATCTATAATTAATTGCCAAGCTATAAGTGCTACATTTATGTCTTATTTTCACCGTTTTCCCACACTTAAATGTCCGCTTCACAGAATCGTCTGACAATAATTTCTTCTGCCTTTCAGGAAAAGTAAGAAGTACAACGCGTGTATTGAGAGTGATTTTGATTGAATTCCCAGCAAAAACTCGTTTCGCCTCGAGTCATCTGTAATAAGTAATAACGGTTCGTCCCGAGTATGTTACGAGCCTCCGAGTTAACTCGGTTACGACTTGCCCGGGGCGTGCGGTGTGAATCGCTGCTCTTCGTTGCCGGTACATGAGAAAAAATTTCGCAACCAGATATTATGAATCACATTACACAATTGCCCATTATCGAGTATTTTCTATTCATGTTACCTCGTTCAGTTATTATTTCTGGCTATTCATCTGCCAGGTATGCTTGCTAACACAGTTGCGTGAGTTTTTTTTAGCGGTGCATTGCGTGCAGTTAGCTCTCGTTAGCTTCGTGGTCTAATAAATAATTCAGTTAATAGTGCGTTAATCAATTTTTTAATTAAGTACATACTTAATTATAATATAGAACTGTAGTAGCAATAATGACGTTATAACAGTATATTTCGATTTTTTTTCTAAACATAGTTTTCATAGTTAAAATAATCTTCATAGTTTTAATTCTTCAAAGCCCGCCAAAACGCTCCAAATCTATGGCCGGTCGGTTTTGATCAGTTTTGAGGTTAGAATGTCAAATGCCAAAAAAGGATCAGCTTTAGAAATTTTTGATACCAGTGTTAATGACTTTTGTAGGGCTTTACGAAATTATAACTCTAAGATTATCATTTAGAATGTCTAAAATCATGGACTCTACTAAAACCATGTTCAGAATTTGACTTGAATGTTCTCTTAAATGTATATTTTTGTCCTCTTTTTGTCATTGCTTCATTCTTGTATTATGTATGTGCTGTTCTTTTTATGTAGCTCTTGTTTATTTCATTTCGTGTTATGTAGTTTGTGTAATTGGACATTGGTCCTTGAATAAATAAATAAATTTAATAATAATAATACGAATAATTGGATTAATTCTATTACGCCTTTTTCGTGGGAAAATCACCTCAAGGGCGCTTTAACATTATCATAATATCCGTATTGATAACGGGTTTGCTCGTGAAAAACTTAAAGTCATTCAAATTTAGTTTAAATTTCGCCAAAACTAAAAAAATACATATTTAAAATTCACCACAAAAGTGAAAAACAAAGATGTCCATACTAATCTAAAAACAGAATGTGCACGTCAGATGTTCCAAATGCAATGGTACTAACATGACTGTGAGATGATCTTTTATTCACTTTTAAATAACGATTTATAAATTCTACGTATAATTATAAATAATTAAAGTTATGTATTGAGAATCAGCGTTTGTTGATCTATATGAATACATATTTTTAAAGCCATTATATGTTTCACTGGAGTTCCTTATAGTGTGGCTCTCACACTCACTAAGTCACTGCAAGTAGGTTCTCAGCCGGAGTTTAGTTCAACAATATTATATAATACAACAATAAATAACAATCTTCACGCAGATGTAGCGCAATAAAAGAACAATATATGTGCATGCATATTGTGATCAATGTACACAAGTTGGATAAAATATTTTTTTGAATATGAAAAATAGTTTTGTTATACAAATACTAGATTGAATTAAATAAAATCGATATAAATAATATTATAAAAATATCAATATATCAGAAAAGATTAAACAAATTGAGAAATAAAAATTAAAAATAATAAAACATTACTACAGTTTTATTACCGTGAGGATAGACTTAATATAATAGTAATGCTTAAATAATTTTAAGGGTGCTTGCAGCTATCAAGGAGATCATCATTTTAGATTAGGTTTTCTGGTTAATTTTTTTTTTTCATACTCTTAATGACTTTATCACCTATTAATAATTACCCGGTCACTCCTTCTCCCAAAGAGACACTCCCAAAAAAAAATTGCCCTGTAAAAAATAATTGATTTTAATATTAAGTTATTAAAATTATCCACTCAAGATTTATTTACTCGTGTAATGGAGGCTGTTCGTCGAGCTCTACTGATGAATAGATTCGTTTCGCGTTTTTAACCGCTCGAGCACAAAGTGGAAATATTTTCTTTACACCGAATGGAAATATTAAAAGCGTGAATTATCGTGTTTGCCGTGAAAATAATCAGGAAATGGCGTATTGAAATATTTTTTCAATCTGCTGCATTTCTTCCGATAGTAATAACATCAATCAAAATATCCGTTATGTACATGCTTTGAAAATCCATTATATCCGAGTTTGCACTTAGTGACTTTCTCTCTCAACTCAATATTATGTATTAAATTTAATCGCAGTTGTTATGCCCGGTACAAACGCACTCTGAATGTAATCTCGTTTCTAATTGTTGGGAATCTAATTACATCTGTCTTTATCTACATTCATCCAGTGATCCTCAACGTATGCGTATCGTTATGAACCAAAATAGTTTGAGAAACTCACTTCTACACACCTTTACGTAGATTGTTCGTAGCTACTTCTTATTTCTTGCATCGTATCGTACCGTTTGCCCCTTGCCCGAATTGAGAATGATTTGGCATTCCGCATTACGCATTCCACAATCCGCCTGTCCGCACTGTCCGCAGTCTGCAGTCGGGTCGGGGCGAACGGCGGACGACACGTTCCACGTCCCGCGTTCGTCGAGGGACGCGATCCACAAACGGAATATCAATTTGTGTCGAATTGACACACTTATCTGCCTGATTTAGTTCCCAACCAATTGTTGTTTAAGTCCCACTAACTTGTGCATTTGTCCGTAGAAGGGCCGGAAGTTTTATTATTGAAGAGAGGTGCGTCGGTCTGTGGGAAAATTTTGGAGCTTTTGCAAATTTTTTCACCGAATCTTTGTAGCTGGGTACTTCTTACGATATATGTAACAATCGCTCTATTTCCCAGCAGAGGTATACGGAGAGGATTAAACGCCCCATAACTCTATCTTGCCACACACGCATTTTATTCATTTTCGTAAATTGTCTCATCCATGTATTTTGATGTATTTTTCTTTCATTCACCTCTCGTTATGTATTCTTCATTTCTTCTGTGTTCTGTGTACCTACTTTTAAGTTCCCTCGTCCAGTTCCAATTCCTCAATTCCCTACAATACATCTATATTGGTAGGTATTGTGCATGTGGATTGCTAGCCTCACTAGTATTGTTACAATAATATATAAAAAGCTACAATTAAACTCATCCTTTAAGTACCGTTCTACACACTATAAATTGAAATTTTCAAAACACCAAATGTCTTGACAATAAACAACTTTATGCCAAATCTGTACTACTACACCTCTTCCAACGCAAAATTCGCATTCCAATCCAATCTCAAAACAAATTAAAAACCAGATCCTCAACAAATAAGACACTGAATATCCCAATAACACACAACACTCACGTGCAAATATATTTTTATTACTTTGCAATCAAACTCTATAACTACATGCCTACAACTCTGAAACAACTACTTACTGTAAATACAATATCTAAAAATTAATTTGAAAATTCATATCCACAGACTGGATAAAAAATCAAGGTATATTCACTTCATTCAAAACATTATAAAACAAAATCAAACATAACTCAACACTTAAAATAATGTACGTACTTAACAGTCCCTTCCACTTCTTTCCACGTAATATAATTATCTTTTATCAAACTATATATTATAGCATTTATCTTCTTCTTCTATCTAATATATAAAAAAAATAAACTTAACCAATACACATCAATACTTGTATCACATTTTACACTTACATGTGTACACCTCAGCATAGGTTATTCTAGTTAGATGTTTACGAAACACATAATTTTCAATTCACAGTATCTCCTTTTCAAACCTACCTTACCTCCGCATTATTAAAAAAAAAAAAAACTATTATTATTTTTAAATATTTTGAAATGATGCTGTGTAATGTATACGTATACATGTATATAACCAAAAAAATATGTCTAATGACGTCATTATGTTCCCATTACACTGTTGTATTTACTATATATTATTATGCGCCTATATTACAGCGTCCTTGAAGTGATATTTTTACAAAAACGGCGCTATACAAATCATCCGATTCTGAATGTTGTCTCCCTCTTACACATAATACTTTTCTGTAATTGTCTCCCTGTAATATTTTGTTCTCTTTTCTCTCTCTTTTGCATTCTCTCAATTTCACTCTATTGTATTCTGTAAGTATAACCGATAACTGTGTATTATTCTTTAGTTATTATATTTGCCCTAACGAAGCTTGAGCTTTATAGAGGTTTATAACGTTTGTTTTATTAAAAATAACTAAATATTTCTCATCAAGTCGTTCGTCAACTTGTTCAATACTCCTTCATCGCACTGTAAAAGACGAGCTTTTCCAAATAAAATTCCCTTGGGAAGACGAGTATACTCGTATATTGACTAAATGCGCTCCTCAATTATGTTTCCCAAATCGGTCACAATGCTTTTCGTATACTCTCGTAGTCACTTAATATGGAAAAACGCAAACATTTGAATTTGTCGTGCCACTTCTTTAGAGACCCCTACTATAGCTAAACATTGTTATGTTTTCTCACACTCTCAACATTAAAAAAACTGTCTGAATAATATGTGACGTAAATAACGTCGCGACGATTTCCTTATTCATCTCGTATTTTTTTTTGTCTCGACTAATTGATGTCACCCCTTCCAAGCAGTCAAGCCCGGTTAGATTGTGACTGTGATTCTTGACTGTCGCATTCTCCCCGTGACCCCTTTAATCGATCGGCTGATTGATTGATCCCACCTGTTGCTGGACTGTTGGCGTACGGTTTAGGGCGATGCGGGCGGACCCGTATAACGACTGACGAATAACTGATAGTTAGCTGTTAACTTTACATTATGAACTGATTATTACGGCGGCACGGTCACGTATTTACAAACACCTACACATGGCCGTAAAAAATCTTTTGTTTGCTAGTGATTATAAACTAGATTTATTAACAAGATGTTTTTACTGACACAAGTACTTATTTTTATTTTTCTGTTTTTGTTTTCTTCTTTCAAATATTGTAATACCTATCTAGCTAGGGATCTCATGACTTCCAAACTAGGCACTTGTCCGTATTATAGTAGTTGAGTTCTTCAAAGATCTACTTTTTTTTTATTCATTCCCTATTTTTTGAAGATCGTGACCCTCATGCTAATCTTTGAAGGGCGGTAAAATCCTTGACTCTGCTTCCGTAGGTCGGATGTTCTAAACCCGGTGTGGGGTAAAATATCGTATAGGTACCTAGTATGTTTTCATCTAGTTTCAAGGTGGAAGTTTTTTTAAACGTTAACTACACACAGAAGGCCCTCCTATTTCATCTTTGAGGATGCTGTGTGGTGGGTTTTTTTGATGAGAGGAAGGAGTGAACATTGGTATTAGTATCACCCTGGTGAGAGACTACAATTCGGGATCGAAACGTTACTTGACGAAATGGCTTTAGCTATATTTAGTGATCTGATCTGAATAGCCTTCCAAACTACTCTCTTCCCCTTTCTTTTAGCCTCACAACATATCCCAAATTGAGATGACATAGTTCACAAAGTATCTACCTGGTTAATTTTACTATATAGCGTATCCTTGGAACAACAAGGTTCTATCTGACAGAGCAATGTCATGTGATAATGGGCTCTAGAGAGTACTTATTTAGATTTCATTATCGCATAATATTGCAGTCAGATAGAACCTTGTTGTTCCAAGGGCACGATAGATCAAAATACAAAAAAATATATTTTCAAAATGTCTTCGAATGTTGCAACAGTTGACAACCTCTTTTAGATATCCAGCTCTTCCAGAATGTGCAATTAGTACAAGTCGTTGTCCAAAGCTGTTCATAACTTCAAGTTTTTCCATTTTTATCTTAAAAGCTACGGTTTTTTTCAGTATAAATTATGTTCTATCGCTGTTTTATAGCTTTTTTAAATGACATATTATGTCTTATCTCGGTATGCCCAGAGATGGCCCTAATTATAACACATTTACATTCATTTTGTCAACGTTTGAAGTATCCTGCTACAGCGAATTAAAATAAAATAACATTATGTCGCTATTTGCCTAAGTAATCATTGTTTATCATCAATGTCAAGATGTCAAGCTATATCGGCTAATTCGTTAGTGACTAAGTAGAGCGTTGCTTTTGGGTTCGCATTACAATGTTTTTGTTATTTTGCTTAATTTGCGCAAAGGTTTCACACCAATATAAAAGCAGCCGCTTCGAATGGATCATTATAATAATAGTCTACTTTCATGGTAAGTTTCCCTGGCCGGCTTCCTCCTACACGCCTAACATCCCGCTTATAGCGTGCTAATAGCCTAAACAAACGGTGCACGGCAAACTTTAAGGTAATTTAATAATTACCCTGTAATCGGGTGCTTACTAAAGTCGTGGGTGCGTCCACCGCTGGTAATTCCATCCTGACACTGTCTACTGTATATGGCTCGACTCTGCAGCCAGGTTTTTCACTGTCTCCGTCTGGTTACAATTTACAGTAAAGATGTTAACTACTATTTATTTTTTATAGAAAGCAGTCACTTTGTTGTTAGACATATCACCTGTATCACCCGTTCAGGTATTCCTTGGTATTCCATTATGTACACTTCTGTCTCTTTCTCTCTGTTATTATGTCAGATTTCTATTTCATGCTATCTCATTTTTTCTTTGTTCTATGTTATGTTCTGTCTTATTCTATTTTGTATATATAAACACACACTATGTATTTTTGATCAGTTTAATTTTTGTACCCTGAAGATGCTTATGTTAAGCGAAACCGGTCGGTCGTAATAAAATTAAATAAAATTCTCGCGGTTATAAACAATGTATATTTTTATCCGCCCAAGTGCGACCGATCCAATTCTCAGACTCTTTTTCTTCTTGTGAACCATTTCGGCATTTCACTGGCTGTTTTGCTGTTATTCTTGCTGTGAATCATTTGGTTATTTCCCTGACTGTTTCGGAGTTATTATCATTGTGAACTACTGCATGGATTTTTTTTCTGTTATTCTAAATTTGAACCATTTCACCGAATGTTTTCTGCCTTTCTTATTGTGAACCATTTCATTGACTTTTTTTCCTATTATTCTTAGTTTGGACCAATTGACAACCTAACAGATTTATTGCTGTTATTCTTATGGTGAACCACTTGAAAACCCAACGGGCTGCTTTGCTTTTATTCATATTTTGAACCAAGTGTTTGCTGTTATTCTTTTTGTGAACTAATTTTATTGACAACTTAACAGCCTTATTTACTGTTATTCTTATTGTAAACCAATTAATAACCTAACTGGCTGCTTTGCTGTACTTCTTATTTTGAACCAATTGATTTTTTAAAAATATATTTTTCTTTTTTTTACTAATTGACCACTTAACAGGCTGCTTTGCCGTTATGCTTATTGTAAATCCACTGACAACTTAACAGGCTGCTCTGCTGTTATTCTTATTGTGAACTAATTGACAACTTTGACGGGCTGCATTGCTGTTATTCCTTTTGTGAACTAATTTGACAACTTAACAGGCTGCTTTATTGTGAACTAATTGACAACTTAACAGGCTGCTTTACTGTTATTGTTATTGTGAACTAATTGACAACCTAACGGGCTAATTTACTTTTATTGTTAATGTGAACTAATTGACAACTTAACAGGCTGTTTTACTGTCATTGTAAACTAATTGACAACTTAACAGGCTGCTTTACTGTTATTGTTATTGTGAACTAATTGACAACCTAACGGGCTGATTTGCTTTTATTGTTAATGTGAACCATTTTCTCATATCACCGACTATTTTCTTCTAATTCTTATTGTTAACCAAGTTCCCATGTCACTGACCGTTTCCCTGTCATTCTAATTGGGATCCAATTGACTACTTACCAGACTTCTTAGCTGTTATTCTTATTGTGAACCGTTTCACCATTTCCCCGCATATTTTGCTTTTATTCCTTTTGTGGACGAACGTTTTGTTTAAAATTTTATGACATTTTTTATGCGATGTGAATACAAACGAAATAATTTGATTTCAGATTTATTATGAAGGTTGGGGTCTTGTTTGCCCGAAGTTGGGAGTTGATATATCATACCTCATATTTGTATGCGTGTATGGTTCACATCAGTAATACAATGATAATATGTGGTTTGTTCTCTGTTCATTGCACAATGTCTGTAGAAGTTCCCAGCAGTTGAGCACTGAGCAGTTAGCCGCGAGGAGTTTGTGTGTGTGTTACGGTAGTGGATATTGTTTATCGTGTAAACATCCATCCATATTCATGGGCAGCCAGCCTATGAATACTTCTTATAGTGGATAATGGTACACCATAATAATACAATACAATACGCCCGGCTTCGGGTCGTAACGGATACGCAGCGGTTGTGTCAGAACTAAACTGGGAAACAGTGCACTTTTTATAATGCTGCTCGCTCTTCTTATTCTTATGCCTCGTCTTCTCGAATCTTCAAAGAACCTCAAGTGTCACGATCGTTTTTTAATTGCGTATAAACTATATTATCCACCTTCACAAATCAGAAAATAATAAACACAGCTTTTATTTTTTTTTACGGTTTTTTGTATGTTGAGTACTGCAATGTATTGATGGTCAGTAGCTGAATTGGCATCGCTTCTGGTCCCACCCTGGCATCGTGAGTTCGATTTCTCAGCTGGCTAAGTCATATATCACGGCACAAGTAACATCTGTCGCTTACTGTGATGGTAGTAGGAGACTTTCAAATATTGTCAGGTTATTCTTAACCCGAGATGTTTGATTCTCTTTAAAAAAAAAAAAAAAATATATATATATATACATGATTTTAGATCGCCCAATAAGAATTGACCCAAATAACACAATTTTAAGAATGTGTGTATTGTTACGTGTGTATTCACTTCCGACAGTGATGTCCTTGCTAAGCATCATTAAGAAACAGCGTTTTGTCCAAAAATTTCTTTTCGGGAGAAAAATAACAAGTTTGTAATATGTTGTATGCAAGAAATGCATCTGTGTGAGTACTGTGTTTAGACCAACTCTAGTTGCGATACATATACGCTATGCGTATTGCGATTCCGGATTTCTTACAATAGAAATCCGGGTTTTTGTATGGTAAGAAATCCGGATGTTCAATCTCTACACCGCACAGCTGTTTTAAAATATAAATGATATTATGTTCAAACAAACGCTGTTGTGGAATGTATTTTTAATATTCTTATTTTTTTAATCTGAAACCGTTTATACAGTAGATATCTACATTAAATAGTGGTCAAAATATTAAAAACAAATTTTAAGATTATGTTATTTAATAAATAAAAAAATCAGAATTCTCTATTACGATGAGCAATAGTTATTTTTTTAGTTGTTTTAATTCCAATATATATAATATGTTGCTAATTTACAGGAAATTGCGCATAGTTTTGAAAAGTTTGTATTATATCTTATGTTTTATAATTTGGTATAGACTAAGGTTATGACTAATTAAAATGCTTTATTAATGAAATATTCTATTAATTCAAGTGATACTGATGACTGATAAGTGATGCAATATCTAAGAGTATTGGTTCTATGTGCAATACATTTGCTCGTGTATTAACACCTGCTGAATTATGCCGAGAAAATTACGTATTATTGTCATTGAGAACTATTTCCTAATAACCTTCAAATGCAAAAAAAAAACTTTTTGTTTGCTTCTCTGGAATGAGGTCAGCTTCCGTTCCTTAAAATATATTTAAAATGCATGTTTGTTCTTTGCCCGTATATAACAGAAAAACTTGCATCTCTCTGTTGGTTATTACAGTGCACGCAAATTTTATTTTCGTGTCATTATACGAACTACTTTAACGAATTCAATGAAAGGTGGCGATCCCGACAAACCAGACAAATTTACACACCAAGTTCAACTCAATGCAGCACTAACTCAAAACAAAACACATTTATTCATCGCACTTCACACATTTTTAACACTTCATACAGTGAGTTCTACTTATTCAACGCGACACCACACGACTTCAAACCTAAAATCAATAAATAACATTCACACAATATATATTATATACTATTCAGACTAGATCCATTCCCTTCTCCCTCTTTCCATGCAATTCCCATGGACTAAACTTCTAACTTTGTTATAATTATTAATTACGACACTTGAGTGAAAACCTATGTTGGTTCAGTTTTGATATATATATGTATTTACCAGTGGCTTGCATTGCTACTTGATCGAGGGTAGGCTGTAGCTTTTCAGGTGTTGATTATCATTGCTCATCACTCCATATTGTTTGAAGGATAAGGCGCCCAAGGCAAATTGCCATTATAAAAATAAAAATTAACAAGCTGAAATAATTTCTTACGGTAGAACGGTCATGAAAACGGATATTTCTGGAAAATTTGCAGATAGGAACAGCTTTTCAGCCTTTATAGGTTGCCCTCCACTGATATTTACCATTCACAGTTGACACAAGAAGGGGGAGAAGTGTTCCCTGGCACTCTACACAAAAATTGTACAATACGATACAAGCGACAGACTTGACAGAATTCAGAGCAAAACTCGAAACTCATCTCTTCGGAAAGACATATCCATGAATGGTTCAGTTGCATACCTAATTAACATAGCGAAACTAGCCGTTAGTACCTACCTAAAGTAATTAAGAGGAAAATTTTGATACTTTTCATAGTCCGCGATATTGTAAATAACTATAAATATTTGTAACTGTAAATAATTATTATCGAAAAACTCAAATAAATTAATGATTCAAATAAATACCTACTCTTATTTTGCCAATAATCTTCTAATACATGTATAATAATATGTAATATTTAAACAGTAACTGCAATATCATGCAATGTGCAGTGTTTTCTAATATTGTGTCCTGTGCGTGCATAAATTTGGAATTTAACGTTCTAATCTAGAGTGACCTACCAGGTAAGTATATTTCTGTGTCTGTTTGTGGATAATAATATAAACCCTAGCAAGTAGTATTTATACAGCGCCCTTGAGGTGATTTTTCACAAAAACGGCGCTATAGAAGTCATCCAAGAATTAATATTATAAATATTGTAAACTGTTGGTTTTCCAAATGAAATAAAATATATCTGTATGTAATTATCAAATTTTGTATTTATAAATAGTGACAATTCTGAAAAATATATTTACTTTATACTTGGCTTACTTCTCCCCAGAAGCTGCTGTTTTTGACTTGTAACCTATATAACTAATACGATGAGACTAGTTTTATTGCACAACAATTCAGCAAGCGTAACTTGACCCATCCTACTGTCAGCCAACCGGGCTTTCCACCATCGTAGTAATATTTTTAGTATTTCCATATTGTTCGGCTTCTGAATTTTTGCAATACCTGAACGCGTCGCGGCTATAAAACAGTTTCAGTTTATTCACAAACATTAAGATTACGAGCACTTAACTTTACCCGTTTGGGTACTTCACGCCTATAGTTGTTTCAGAACTAGGACGCTGTGGAGATCCCTAGCTTTGAAATTATGTTTTTTTTTTTTTAAATCATCTTCAAAATACTTTTGGTCCCTTCTGCGCTTGCGTCAAATGATTAGAGCCTCCTTAAGGTTGAGATGCGATTTACGCAATTCTATATGACTTGTCTGTTCAATTTGCAGCCCGCCGACTAAATTTAAAGTTTGAAAAATTATTTTTTTTGCTTTCCAACAAAGCAGCTAAAACTCTGAAATAGTGTCATGATATTAGCACAGCTTTTTATTTCTGGAATTTCTAGGCCGGTTCAATTGTTTTCAGATCTTAACGGCGTTTCCATCATGAGCCGACTGAATTAGGTGAATATTAAGTTATAAATGAATTAAGAATTACTTTTGTATTCACCACTTTATTAATATACACAGATATCAATCAACTCGTTTCGAAAGCGATGCTTTCTTCATCAGGAATACATAGAATACTAAAAAATAATAATGTCAAGTATAGACAAATGATAAACATAGAACACAATAATGTAAGAATAGTTCAATTATAAACATATACAAAGAGATGGGGGTGGTTTTTGCGATATCTCATGTACGCAATGACGTTCCTTTTAGATTTTTTGGCGATGTATTGCTCATTCTTCTATTGTGTTTAGGGGCGGCTCATGATAGTTAGGTGTACTAGATTGCTGATTCTGAAAAAACTGCATTATTAGTGTTGTTGTAGCCGAAAATGTTTTTTTTTTAATGTTTATATGAAAATGTTTTAGTTAGGGGTTCGATTGACCAACTTGAACCCCCTAGCAAAAATATTTCCATACAAATATTTTTATTGTTTTTAAGGCGATCCACCGGCTAAAATTCCAACGAAATCACGTGCTCCTTATGCAGGTGGCGACAAGGTTGAAAGTCCCGCTTAACATCGGCCGCATGTTTCCATTTACGCAAAAAAACCATCACCAAAATGCGTGTTTTATTATGTTCTGTAAAGCTCAGACATAATTATTAAAATGTTTTACGGTCATATTCTAAAAAACTTAATTTACCACAATGGACAATACGACAATATCGGAAAAGGGGTTCGTAAGTAGGAGAGTTTGCACTTTAAACATTTGTTTTATGTCTGATACTTTATTTTTTTCTAGGCTTATAAAAAGACACACCAAAAAAATGCCCGGTTATACGAAAGGCCAAGGTGTGTTCTACTTGCAGTGTTTAATTAAATCATCCACGATATTTCTAAACACATGATTTTGCATTACTTCCCATTGCATCGCCTTAAGTAAATAAATCATTTTCGGCTACAATATCATCAGTGGTGTCGTTTTTTTTTTTCAATATTACCACTCTAGCATACAAAAATCTCACGAGCTGCCCCTAATTGCGTTATAATTTTACTTGAATTTTGTTAATTGTTTTTGTGTTTAATTCGTAGAACTCGGTATAATTTATTTTTTTTAAATTTAATATAAATCAAATTTAATAATGTTATTATTAAAAGTTCTGCGAGTATTTTATAAGAATCATATAAATAAGTCATCTCAATATGGCTTAACCACCGTTTTAAAATGGCTTTGAACGCCGAAACAGCTGTCACAATAATAAAATACTAAAATACTCTCAGAACTTAATAATGACAGTCTTAAATTTGATTTACATTGAATTTTGTCGCTAGTAGGGAGGGTCGTTAAGGAATAGTACACAACTGCTGACCCTGTACAAATCACAAATGCCACCTCACCTATTCTAATAAAAGGATTGCAATCATTGGAGCACAGACGTCAGGTGGGAAGGCTGCCCTTGTTCTACCGATATTTTAATGGAAGATGCTCTGAGGAACTAGCGTCATTGATCCCTACGGCACCTGTGCACAGTCGGAAAGCACGCCAAACGCGCGCCCAACATTTGTACACAGTTACATGAGTTCTACGACTGACTCGTTCTTGCAAAAATATTTCCATACAATTTTTATTTATTTAAATAAATCATTTCGGCTACAACAACATTAATAATGTCGTTTTTTTACAATATTACTACAATTCAATATAAAAATCACGAGCCGCCCCTGATTGCGTTATTCTTTTACTAGAATTTTGTTAATTATTTTTGTGTTTAATTCGTAGAACTCCATATAATTTTTTTTTTTTCAATTTAATGTTAATAAAATTTAATAATGTTCTACGACTCGTTCTTGTGTTCAACAGCTCGGCTGTGGAATGATCTGCCAGCCTCTGCGCTTCCCCTCACTCTTTCCTATCTTCTAAAAGACCCTCCACAAAGCATCCCCAAATATGACATAGGCCTTGAGGCAAATTATTTCCCCTAGGGCCTCCTCTGTGGACTTAGTGTAAAAAATAAAACAAGGAATCCACTCTCACTGCAGCATCCCCGATATTGATCCATACATCCATAGACTCCATAGCAGCAGCTGTGCCCCTTGCATATTTTTACCAGACGTGCGCCTCGATCCATCGTTAAGCGTCGAGTATTTATACGTTCCGTACGTTTTCCGTTCCATTCGCTATTATTATCGATTATACGTGCATAATTCCATATGCAAAGAGCTCAATTTCATACATATCTGTATTTGCCAAGTGATCGAGCAATATATTTATTATTATTTGGGATTATTATCGCCGCTTCGGATGCGGTAATAATAAATCCATCTATAAGCTATGCGGTTCCTTACGAATTTTTAAATTGATCAATTTTTCCTTGTGCAAGTCGGGGTAGTCAAATTATTAATTTATTTATTCTTAAATTTAAACATAAAAACAAAAACATTAGCCACTCCTCTCACTAGGACAATCCTGTGCTGAGATGAGCGGCTTTACAATTTAATAATAATCATAAATAATAATACATAAATAAGTAAATATTATTGAGTAAATAATAGTAAATAGTAATAATAATAATCAGTAAATAGTAAAAATTACATAATAATACATGAATAAAAATAGGTAAATAATAATAAGTAAATAAAATGATGTAAATAGTCATAAGAACATAGCAATAAAAATAGGTAAATAATAATATGTATCTAAAATTATGTAAGTGGTAATGAGTAAATAATATGTAGGTAAAAAAAAAAAAAATTATAAGTAAATATAATATTTATGAGCATTGTTCCAAAATGCTCATAAATTTGTGTTACAATTAGCTATTACTAGTATATTATGTGGTAATGGGATAATAAAAATTGTTAATGCCAGTTAACAGTGGCGTGCATTGATCCGTGACCAAGGGTTTGCTGTAGTCTTGTAGACTCTAATGGCATGAAATTAAACATTTTAGTTGCCTTAAAAATTGTGTTTTGTAGGAGAATATGGGATTCATTTTTGAGTGAGGTGCTTAATATTTCCTTTTTAAATATATCCAGAAGAATTATTTATATTTTGCATGAACCAGGGCGGGTTGCAACTGAAAAATAGAAATTTGTAAATTAGAAACGTTTTAAAGGCTAGGCGCTGTTAGTCAGTAAACGCCTAAAAATAATATGTAACAATTAAAAAACTTAGGATATAGGCTTTATGCGTGAATAGGGCTTCTTTAAGAAGGTTTGAAGTCAAGTGACGGTTTTTTTTTTCTTTTTTTTCCAAAGACGTATGCATATTTTGGATTATGTTTAACCTTCGGAACGCGTAAGCCCCCGCGATCTAATACTTTGGTGCCGAGGGTAAATTTGCGTGTGGCTCGAGTCTATTTTCATAATAACTCACTTTTTCAATTATTTTTTTCTTAATTTTGCCTTCTTACCAAATAATATTTTAAGATATTAATTAAAAAAATATATATCTATCATAAGTAGTTTTCCCAGAATAGCTATTTATATTATACATATATACGAAATGAAAGTATGTTTTTTACGTTGCCTATCGGATACGCCGACGTTCAACAAATACAAAGTTCGCGTGTCCTATGGCCAAACTCGGCGCATTAGGAGTCAATTGACTCTTTGGACTCTTACAAGTTTAACAATAAAACGCGTAATTTCGGGGAATAGAGTATGTTTTTTAACTATTTTTTTTTAAATTTTATATAATGGAAATCAAATTTAACAATGTTATTATTAAGTTCTGCAAGTATTTTTGTTTGTTTTATTGTAGTGAGAGCTGTTTCGGCGTAAAAAGATATTTGTGGTTATGCTACATTGCAAATTTAGAAAAAAAGTAAATCACCTGGACTTTATACCTGGACGAATTAAATACAAGAATAATTAATAATTATTTAACTATTTTTCGGTTTCGGTCGTTCACTACAAATTAATGTACCACAGAATAATGATTTCCACAGCTTTGTTTCCCGTTCCATAAATGTTTCTCATTTTGCATAGAAAATTAACTTAATTTAAGTGCGTATCGTTTCCATTGTTTTTGTTCCTTCCAAGACAAATATCTGTGGCTGGTTTAGTAGCGAGTAGCGAACTGTCGCTCGGTGTTTATATTTATTCTGCCGGCAGCTGTTTCTTGCGACTGCCTCGGAGCAGTCACCTCACATCACCTCACTCGTTACCCTTCAGGACATATCACGACACAGATGGGGCTCGTCACCTGCCGAGGCGAGGCACACGTCGGCGTCGTATAATTAACTACACTAGTTAGGAGAGAACTCTTAAATGCCCACAATATCCATACTGGGGATGGGCTTATGTTTAAAAAAGCCGATAATATTACTTGTACAATTGAGAAGGACTTAGCTAAGCAGATGCCTGAACCCCGACGCTTTAGACCGCTCAGCCAACTAACCTAATTCTTTCTGAAAAATCAGTTTTCAATTCTTATTATTATTATTTACATTAATGATGCTAATAATAAGAATTATTGAAATAGTAATTTAATGAGAAGAACGATCTGTTGGAAGAGTGTTGAAAGAAACTGACATACTTAAAATATATGTGTAATTTATCTATCTATCTATATCTTCTATTATATAAAGGAGGATGTCTTCTGGTCGGGCTGTGTTTATTTTTTTGTTGTATTCAAATGTACAGTTTTCTTCCGAGCTTAATGAAATTTTTCACACTTGACTCGACACAAGAGGACGGTCACTGAATACTCGATTTTTCGAAAAACCACCCCTTTCCCACCCCTTAAAGCAAACTTTTGGTACTTGATGAAATTTCGCACACAGGAGTAGAAGTAGTATGAGTTTGGGTAGGGGTAGTGTGTAGTGGGTAGGGGGTATGGGGTAGGAGTGGGGGTATGGGCAGGAGTGGGGGGTGGGTAGGAGTGGGGGTATGGGGTAGGAGGGGGTATGTAGGAGTGGGGTATGGGGTAGGAGTGGGGTAGGGGCAGGGCAGGGCAGGGGCAGGGCAGGGCAGTGCAGGGGCAGGCAGGCAGGCAGGGGCAGGGCAGGGCAGGCAGGGCAGGGCAGGCAAGCAGGCAGGGGCAGGCCAGGCAGCAGGGCAGGGCAGGGCAGGCAGGCAGGGGTAGGGGTAAGGGTAGGGGTAGGGGTAGGGGTAGGTATGTAGTAATAACAATAAGAATACGTAGTTAAACATGACAAACTGGGCTATATATTTAATGAATATTAAGTAGCATTAATAGATATACATATGGCTTGTACTTTCAACTTGTTTATTTTTTTGGCTTTTTGGGAGAACTATTAATAACACGATTTTATTTTTTTATTATAACATGATTTTCGTTTACTCAAACAACACAAATTAAGGATTGTGTGTATTTTTGCTTATGTGTGCACTTCCTACATTGATGTTCTTGTGAAACGTTACTGAGAAACAGCCTTTTGTGTTCCTTACGCTTACTTATTGTTTTTTTACCGAAAAAGAGACTACAGCTGTATTCCATACGTTATTCGAAAAGTTTAACAGTTTGTTCTGTTTTTTTTTTATTTTTTTTTATTAATTTGAAACAGCCTGAAAACAAGCAATGCATTTGTGTGAGAACTGTATTGGTGTCAACTCTTGCTGCATTATTACCTACACGCACTGTGCAAAAAAGTATTCTTTCCCTATAGTCTAACTCTACTCTTTACGGTGTACTGTGATCTTCAAATCGTATCACTCACTATCCGTGTACTCTTAAATTATATTTGTTATTCGTACATAATATATGCAGCAGGTAGCTGTCGAGCAAGAATGCGTTACGTGCGCGCGACAATGACAGGTGAATATCGCCTTGAACCGCATTTGCATAAATACTGCACGTCTGCCGTTGTGTCTTGGCTCCTTGAAGAAATATATAAAGACGATGTGGTCCTGCCGCTGAGAAGTCCGTTGTAATCTCTCCCTCTTTCTCATAAACTAGAAGTATTTAACAGAGTTTAATATGGAGCTCTAGCGGCAGGACTGTGGTGCTATTCTACAATTAAAGTAATTCCCCTGGCAATTTTTATTTATCCGCGTAAAATCATACAGAATATTATTTCCCTTATATATGATGGTTTTGTTTAAAGACCCTTGAAGGTTATTTTGAAATTATAGTTCAAAGATGGTACAGGGTTGTTAAAAATTATGTACTCGTTTTCATGCCGCTATATTTCGTAAATTATACGTTATATGTGAATGATTTACGTAGCATTTGAAAGAGGAGGTCCAAATGTTTCGAATCCCACCGCTAGATCGCTCATAATTGCGCGAATGACCGCTAGATTGGTCGCGCCGCCCAGCAGCCATTTCGCTTCAGTTGTGAATAAAATGGCTACTATGCAGCATAAGTTTTTCTGTGTTCGCGAGTTCTGTAAAGCTGCGTCAGCAACCGTAGTGCAGTGCATCTTTTGTCTCTGTTTTAACATTGAACCTTCAACTAGAAAGAGCATTTGTCGTTGGTATCGCCAATTTGAGCAAACTGGATGTCTCTGTAGAGGAAAAAGTCCGGGCCTATCGCGTGTGTCAGAGGAGAACGTGCGAAATTTTGTTAAACTGTCGCGAAATGGGTACTTGGCGGCGCGAGTACTCCAGGTGTCATTTGCGCAACTATGAGCGATCTAGCGTTGAGATTCGAAACTTTTGGACCTCCTCTTTCAATTACTATATAGATCATTCGCATGTATATTTCAGGAAATATAACAGTACAATTGTTTAATTTTTTTTTTTACTTACGTACCAATGTCCAGTTACACAAAATAGAAAACATGAAATGAAATAAACAAGAGTACATAAAAAGAACAGCACATACATTATACAAGAATGAAGCAATGACAAAAATATACATTTGAGAGAACATTCAAGTCAAATCCTGAACATGGTTTTAGTAGAGTCCATGATTTTAGACATTCTAAATGATAATCTTAGATTTCTAATTTCGTAAAGCTCTACAATAGTCATTAACACTGGTACCAAAAATTTCAAGGCCATGGGTTGCGTTAACAAATCTAGACATTCGGTACAGTCAGGATTTGACTTGAATGGTACCCATAATTAGTACAGTGTTTATTGAGGAAAAGCAATTCATTGTTTCTGAGTCTACGTCAAGGAATATTGAAGTGAATGCAATAAAGTCAATCATATAATTAATTATTTTTAAAAAGCAAATAAGATCAAAGTCTTTCCTACGCTTTTCTAATGTAGACATGTTTATGGTTTGTTCAATTTTAACAAATTTTAGTCCATCATTCTGATTTACCATGTAGAACTTCGTTCCTAAACTCCCAGTACTGCCCAATCGGTTTATAAAGAAGAGCAAATTTAAGGACAACTAAAATTAGGATGTGTCTATGGACAAATAATTTATCGCGGGTTGTCTGCCATCTTAGAGCAAACATTTTCATATTTGGCTACGTCTTCTACAGATCTTAAATCTAGCTTGCCTCGCCTTCTGCAGTTCGCTGAGCGTAGGTTTCCATATTATATTGTCATTGAAACACCTGTTTGTATACCCTTTCATTTCAGTACAAAATTCTGAAATTGCTCATTCTCCTTGGTTTGAATGGGAATGGATGCATTCAGTGGTTAAATTACCCGACCATAACGTAATGTCTCAATGCGATTCTCTGTTAAAAATTTCACTTGCAGTCTCCGTCGTCACAGTCCTACTTTTCGTTTTCAAGAATTCTTGAATATATTTCTGCAGAAGTTCATTGGCGAGTGAACATTCTGATATAATTATTTTTGTTCTGTATTCGTTGTTTTTTATGGTTAGGTTTGATTTGATCTCTATCAACATTCATCGCCTCCAATACAGTGAAATTAAAGAAAATTTTATTAAGAAAAAAAGTTTAATTTGATCATATTCGCATTTACAAAATAATTAAATGTATTATTAACTCACATTTATTGCAACTCATCCAGTTCAACATTCCTTGCCGTATACTCAATAAATTACTTTTCCTAAATCATCACTACTTATTATGGTTACCATTCTCCACTGTCCAGAACGTCGAGACTTGTTAACTCAAGCCGGAGCCTTGAAATCAGTCTAAATGATTTTTGTCGGAGTTTACGAAAATAAACCTTGAAGTTTATCATTTAGAATGTCTAAAATTCTTCAGGCTTTGACTTGATTGTTTTTCTCAAATGAGTATTTTTGTCATTGCTTCAGTAATGTAATATGTATGTGCTGTTCTTTTTCTGTAGCTCTTGTTTATTTCATTTCGTGTTATATATTTTGTGTAATTGTACAATGACCCGACAATAAAAAAATGATAATTGAAAAAACATTGAAGACATGAGTAAAAGTAGCAAAACTATCGTTTTATTCGTGGAAGATATATATGACTTTCGATGGCGTATACGACCTTCAAATATGGTGCTAATATACCCGCTCGCTTTATTGCCGTTCAATTTTTTATCTTGCTTTTCAGATGTGATCAAGATCAAGATTTTGAAACTCAAGTATACTTTGAACAGTTTGTTTTTTTCCCACGTATACGAGTATATGCGCCTACAAATTCAACCGCACCTCGAATTTCGCTCAAGGATGTACGCTTACTAAACAATTAATTGCATTGCTCTTTCTTGAGAAAGGGCAAACTAACTTGATAGTAGGTATAATGTGTAATGTGGAGTTGGTACTTGATTCGGTTAAATTTTGAAAGCGGTCCACCGTATGCAGTGAATGCACCTCACTTTGTCAGTAGAACAACGAATATGTAAAACATGTAGCCTTGTTTACGTGACAAACGATCGAACGGGAAAAAACTCGTGTAGTACGGGCTGCGTACTGCATCACCAAGCTTGGCACAAAACCGATGGGAACATTATCAGTGTTGGGAAATAAGAAAGGTGGAAAATAGGTGTGGAGTTTCTCGATGGATCGACCACAGACCAAACCAAAAAGAATAGACACGACCAAAAAGCAATCCTTCGTTCCATTATGTACTGCTCGTATCAAACAAGCGTACAGCTTAACATGCTTTTCTTCGCAGCGAACTAGCGAACCAACTATTTTAAAAATCCATAGATTTGTGCCCACAAAATCTTCACTACCGACAGACACACTGACTGCAAAGTTAAATCGATCTGCAATTACGTGTTAAATTCATTTTTGTGTTTTACTTTCTTACTGTTTAATGGATATTTCGAAGCTCCACGGCACATGATAGAAATGACGTTACGATCTGAAAGAGTAGTATTGAGCTACAAATTTGAGACCGGATTCCCCCTATGCAAATTATATTACGTCGAAGATCACTGCTCGGAATTTTTGTTTAATTGACTCGTGCAAACATTTTTTTATTTATTATATATATATATATACGATTTCTAACTTATCAATAATACCCAATTGTCAGTCGCATTTAGTCCATAAACAAAAGCTGTGCCTACTCTACGAAAAATAAACCATGAAAAAAAAAGTTTCTTAAAAATTGCGTTCAATTTTAGATTAAATTGTGTTTTCTCCATAAATTTCCGATTTATTTTGTCACAATCGAAATCCATGTGTTAATTCTATCTATTTGACAAATTTATATTTTTAGTTGCAACCTGATTTAAAGCACCTCGACTACCTAGTTTTATGCCGGATACATAGCGAAAAGCCACGCATCCCCATACTGCTTGCACTAAAAGCTTTGAAATGGTAACACTACACTGGTAGTCATTTTTGGGCAATTATAAAATGATGGTTTTGAAATTAGGAACATAATGTTATCCCTCCACTAAAGGTTTTACCCTTTTTATAAATTATAGTTTTTTTTAGTTTTCAACACTACCGCTAGGTTAAAGGCTAACACGAAAATTGTTTTTTTACGGTGCCGCTATCTTTGGAGGAGAAATGGATGAACATATATTTGACTGAAGAATTTTTTTACCTTCTATCTCCAATCAACATTTATAAAAGTATTAACTATTCCTTTTTCTATCGTATCCGTTGGGTTTCAATTGCGTACATATTGTTAAATATTCTGAACTTTATTTTTAAATATAGTGACAGTTCTAATAGAAAAATCTGTCAAAAACCACACAGCCTACCTTTGGTCATAGTGCAATGCACGCCACTGCTAATGGTATACAACTTAGTTCTTTTTTTGTCGACCTGCGACGTCCATGTAAACACATTTACAAACAACTAGGTATCATGTGTGTCTACCTTCACGTGTATATGAAACACGGGTAAACGTCGATTCTCTATACATACAATCAATCATCGCGAGCAGTCAAATTACTTTGCCTATTTCCCTTTTATTGATAGGTGATAGTGATAGCTATTCGGTTTCATGTGATCTATACCTCGGCCATCGACTTAAACCATAAGCCACAATAAAATGCTTAGGGCTAGACAAACCCATAAATAGAAAATGTAAACAGCGGTTTTTCTTTTCTTTTTTTATCTACAATTGCTCAACGGCGCAAAATGTGTGCATTAAATAATAATAATCACTTTGTTAATATTTTATAACCGAATCCAATACGAACACAAGATGATAATGATTTTTCACAAATCGTCACCACTTCACTTTGTGACATTATTTAAGAGGAACGGCTGCGCTGCTTGTTTCATACATAACTTAATTTCGGATTTAAGTCCAAAATACCCATCCAACTGAATGATATTTTTTTAAATTAAAGGTTTAGTAAATATCTAGTACTGATGAGAAGTATTTTTTTATTTATTTTTGTTTTAAATTATGAAGTATAGGCCATGAATTTTTTTTTTGCTTAATTTTACAGACAACTTAGAAAATTATTAATATTATCCGGGTTCCTTATTTTTTTTAATTATCTTATTTGTTATGATTACGTTAATAAAAATATAAAAATAAAACATTTAAAAAAAACTTTTTTCGGGACGATATTTTAGATTATGTACGGCAAATTTGTGTTCCAAAGTAAATTGGTCGTTTTTAATTTAATTTAAAGTCCACCGTAATACTTATTTTATTTTTTTTGTTTTTTTATTTTATATTTCATTATATTTTCAAAGTAGACGGGGTAATTTTTTTTTTTGTTTAATCACTGTTAGCCCCCAAATATTTTTTAAAGGTGCCTCTAAATTCGCGAAAAATTAATTACTTTAATGGCCTGTATTTCATAATGTGAAACAAAAATATATAAATTACTTCTAATCCGTACTAGATATTTACTATACTTTTTGATGAAAATAAGTTCATTAGTTTTAGGTGAGTATTTTGGCCTCAAATCCAAAATTAAGTTTTTATATGGAACAGGCCGCGCCGCCGTTCCTCTTAAATGTAAAGTCAGCGTCATAAACGTCTGAACACTGTCTACTTTACGGAAGATATGTACCTGTTCCAAAATTAATATTACTAATACAGTGCGTCCATACGTCTTACGTCTCGCATCTCAACGTAATTATCAACTAGCAAACATCAAAGATCTCAAATGTAGGTGCTCATAGAAAAGATCGACTCATTGCTTGTTGTCTGAAATTGAAAATGACATTCTTCGACCTGGGGACATTGGCGAATTCGTTTTTGCGTACCTAAAGTTTCATTGTTGTCATCAGCGATTACATTAACCTCAAATATACTGTGGTTACGTTGCATCACTACGCAACACTTGGGCAAAGTTTTCTATGTGTCTTTATCCTTGGCAAAGTTTTCCATCTGTCTTTATTTATTGCTACCTTCTGTGTCTTCATTTTAGCAAAGTTTTCTATTTGTCTTCATCGACAACGTTTTAAATGTGTCTTCATCTTTGGCAAAGTTTTCTATATATCTTCATCCTTGGCCAGTTTTTCTGTTTGTCTTCATCTTTTACAAAGTTCTCCATCTGTCTTCATATTTTACAAAGATCTCCATGTGCCTTTATCTTTGAAATAGTTTTCTATGTGCCTTCGTCTTTGGAAAAGTTTTCTATATGTCTTCATCCTTGGCCAGGTTTTCTATTTGTCTTCATCTTTTACAAAGTTCTCTATGTGTCTTCGTCTTTTGCCTAGATATCTATGTGTTTTCATCTTTGACAAAGTTTTCTATGTGTCTTCATTATTGGCAAAGTTTTATATTGTCCTCGTCCGCGAAGTTTTTTTGTATGTGTTCCGTCGTTCCGAGTTGACGTTCAGACACTAATGAAGCCAATCGCGCTTCAAAATTTCATCAAAGTACTTAGCGAGGAAAAAATAACAAATGTAAGACTATTATAATATAATGATTCGTAATGCAATAATAATTTTCCCCATGGATAATTCCACAGCGCGAGCAAAATTGCCACCGCCTTGCGCTGCCTTGAAATGGCTCGGGTAATTTGATGACTTGGACTTAGCTCTAATGATGTGACGAATACATCAGAGTACCGAACTGCCTATTGTCTGCTCAACAATATTTCTTTTCGTATGAGAGTCTGACTTATACCATAACAATGTATGTAAGTAGGTGTACTCGTATATGTGGTTTTATAGAAGTAATACATTACAATCAAAAAATATTATTCCGGTTTTAACAGTAAGGCATACAAGATTCTTAAATTAAAGCGTAACCTACATAATATACTTCTAATAATCGAAGTAGGAAAATTATAAAATTCTGTTATTTGGTAATTCAGTGGCTAATTCGCGTAGCGTAATTATTGCGATGTGTCGAATCTCTTTATAGTTGGAATATGAACAAAATAATAAATGCGTGGTTTCTTGATCAAGTCGTGGCGACCATTACTGCTGAAGTTTTTAGGCACATATAATCCATAGCATTCCAAGAGGAATGGGCTATCAATAAAGTTATTCACTATACTAAAACTAAGTATTGTAAGATTTGCATAACGTCTGGTTTCTAGGTTAATTCTATTTTGTGCCTCAAGTAAGTCCATATGGTGCATGAACCTCGAATAAGTTTCATGTGTCCGCTTATACCTGACGTTTTTTCTGGATTTCTTCCAGGATTGTCAGTGTACAATAATGGACTTTTCTTACAAATCATTTTGTGTGTTTCCGGGAGTTTGGGAATCTGTGTCCTCTATAAGCATTTATAGACCTTCATCAGACTGTAAACTGTATAGTGTGTATTACAAAAGCAGCGATTCGCGGAAAATATGAAAAATTAACATCAATTTTTTTTTTTTATATTTTCCGCTCTGTACCCAACAATCTTCGAAGCTGCTAATAACAATAATAATGTGTCTAATAACAACACCGGTGTTTATAACTGCTGTACCACAAAGAGGCATAGCATTATGTAAAGACGATGAATAATATCAATTACTGTGATATATGACGCGACACGTGACCAACGTGTTGTTTCATCACAACACGTTTAACCCCTGTGACCTTACATTACATCACACGCATAATGTACTGCTACGACCCTCGGTTGAGGACGCAGTAAATAATTATTCAACTCTTGCGCGGCGAGTAATGATCAAGATCTCTTCGTATGGGTAGTAGTGTGTCTCTCTGAATATATCTGCAGATGTAATGTATTGAAGATCTGCAGATGGTTGTAGATAGTTATGTGTTGAGGTAGTAGTAGTAGAAGGTGGAAGTTCAATACAACTTATATATTTTATACGATATATATTTATTTATAGAAGACTTATAATATTTGATTAATTAACTTATAAGTACAATATAAAATAGACAATGACAATAGTGAAGAAGGACAGCGTGGAGACTGTACTTCGAGATGTTAAAATGTGAACTGAGAGGAACGGCTTGTTCCCGTTTATATAGTATTCTAGTATCCCGGATTGTGGGAAATTTCATAGAGTTAAGCTCAATGGCTTGCGTAACAAATCGATAATGAGTTTACTTAATTGGTTTTCTAAAATAATGCATTTATTTGAAAACGCCGAAATGCACAAAGAATTTACGCTTGATTTAAGCCAATGGCAGGGATTATAACATTATGAAGGGTTGACGTTAATGGCGCTTGATTTATAGCAAGGGCTGGGAATATAACATATCTCCCCCCATAAAATGAAAGCAACGATTTTTTAAGCTTTAGTTGCTGTAATTATATTTTAAATTATTTTCGTTAGAAGATAGAACTTGAAGAGGTACATCTTCATTTTCGTGATCATTCAAATTTCTGAACGTCATCGTTGGTTGGATCCTTGTAGTGGATCGTCTAGGATTATTGCATTGATTATAAATCCTGACACAACATTTATTATCATCATCATTTGGAAAATAAGAATTCAATATTCTAAAGAATCTACAACATTTCAATAGTTTGTAAATTACAAAAATAATTAGAAAGGTAGACAATGTACAAATAATAATTTGAAACATTGATGAATGTTTAACTATAAGAGGTTTTGAATTATATGATTTTAATTCATCGTTAAATTGATCGATTTTATGTGATGCCAAATTTAGGTCATCATGTTGCAAGTTTATTAAATTTATGGGATCAAGTTCATTAAGAGTTTCATTATATTTTTTCATATTGCAACAATTGTCATCAACAATATTTAAAGTTGAAACAGGGTTAACATATTCAGTAATGATATTACTTTTAGTAATCAATTGTGTGAGTCCTGCATAGGCTCTACAACTTGAATTTAAAGTTAATATTCCAGTTTGGAATAGTTTAATATCAAAGATATTGTTTCTATCTTTGCAATCGATAGTTATTTTAGAAGGATGAGAATAAGTAAAAATACATTTATTATTCTAATAGGCTGCCATAAAAGTATTTTGCCTTTAATGATTCTACTGAAACATTCATTTGGTATTTCATTAACATAAGCAGACAATAAAATCGTCTCGCATATTGGATCGGAGAAAGTGGATAACACATCTAGATCCTTACATATAAAATTTTCATTAGTAATAGTTTTACAATTATTCTTAAAATTATCAAGATACACATAAAAAGATTTGTCCTTTGTAATAGCTAAGTATTTATGCTTAGGAATAATTAAGGAAAAGGTATTTGGGATGTCAATGTTTGGAACAGATAGAGGTACTACATGAAAAAGGTTATATTCTTGCGATGTGACTAAAGGTAACTTCGTTATGAAGATAAGTTTACCATCAATATAATATGCAATTAAATCTGATACATCGATTAAAGAATGAATATTTTCAAGTTTTAAAGATAAAGGGAATTCTTTTCCGCTTGGTAAATTTTTTATATTAGAGCTAAGTTCGAAATAGAGTTGTTGAGGAGTAATTATATCTGGATGTAAAATTCCTTGTTTAGAAAATAAAATAGCATTGATTAAAGAATCAATTTGTTCATAAAAGTATTCCGTTGTTTCGAATAGAGAGTTTGTTTGTGAAGTAAGAATGTTTTTAATTTCTTGCATGTTCATTTTATCGTGATCTTCCTTGAAGTAATTATTTATTTTTATAATATTTTTATTCATAGTATATTCGTCATAGTTAAGTTTAGCAAGGGTAATATTGAAATTTGTAAGAGTTGATTTTGTGACTTGTAATTGATCTTTCATGAGATTATAAATTTCTTTATCGTCTGACATGACGCGTTCAATCGCATCATCATAATATTGGGCATCTTCGGAATCTAGAGTTCCGAAAACAGCTTTGAATATTTTTCCAACACCATCGATTAAACCGCGTTTTGCACGTTGGTTGGAAACAAGGTGTGTTATTGATTCGTGTTTAACTTTACATTTCTTTATAATGTTAAAAACTGGTTTTAAAAGATCTTTGCAATTGTCGTTAGGTACGTATGATAAGTATTTTGAACATGTGCTTTTAGTTAAAGCATAATTATCATCTAAAATTTGCAATTGTCTAGGGAAGGTACTGATATTAAGGTAAGTAATAACTTTCCAATCGTCATTATATACTTTCAGTTTTCCAATTTGATCAAAGAAGAGCCCGTTTCCAGTGGTTATTGGTTGGACGTCTTGTGAAAAAGTTAAAATTGTCTTGAAGGACCTGGAACAGGAGAAGAAGCTCGATATGGCTTAATTCTGTTTACATGGAATCTTTTTAGTGAATTATTTTCCAATTTAATAGTAACATTTTGATTATCATGAACCTGGACAATCTTGTACGGTCCTTTCCAATTAGGAGTAAGTTTTTTACTTAAAGATTTAGGTTTATTAGTATTTTTAATTAAAACTAAGTCATTAATTTTATAAGTATTATTTGATACGTTTCTATCGTAATATTTTTTTGAAGTTTCTTTAGCATGTCCGATTCTTTCACGGGCAAGTGATCTAGTAATAGCGAATTTATATTTTAATTGATTAAGGTAACTTTCATATGTTGGAGTTGAATCTGGGTTTTCCAAAGAGCTTGGCAAGATAGGTTTATGTCCAAAGACAAGTTCATATGGAGTAAATTTAGTTGTACAATGTGTACTTGTATTATATGAAAACATAGCTAAAGGAATATAGTCGTCCCAATTTGTTTGGTCGCTATCTATATAATGTGTAAGGTAATCTTTTAAAGTAGAATGAGAGCGTTCCAATGCTCCATTTGTTTGTGGGTGATACACAGTTGTTTTCAAATGTTTTATTTTAAATATTTTTGTAAGATGTTTCATTAAATGGCTTGTGAATTGAACACCTTGATCCGTGAGGATTGATTTAGGTATTCCGTAGTGAGAAAAGAATTTAACTAAACAATCAGCAACAGTTTCTGTTTCTGTAGAGCTAACCGCATAGGCTTGAGAGAATTTAGTAAGGTCGTCTTGAAAGGTGACGATGTACTTATTAGATGAAGCAGTTTCGCTAAGTGGTCCGACTATGTCGACCGCGATTCTTCCGAAAGCTTCCGTGGAAGTCGTCGTTATTTCCATTGGAGCTTTGTATGCTCGTCTATCAGTTTTATTTTTCTGACAGTGGATACAATTTTTAACATAATTTTCTATATCATCTTTCATTTTTCCCATCGGTATCTTTCTTTGATCCGACTATAGGTTCTGAAGAAACCTGGATGTCCGGCCATAGGGCTATCGTGACATTCCTTTAAAATTACGGGAATTTGTGAAATTGAAGGGTTTATTATTTTATTGTGGTGAATGTTGATTTTAATTTTTAAATTTCTAAAAAGATATTGGATTATTTCTTTAATTTTTATAAAAGGAATAGAATCAAAAGGGTTTACAAAGTTTGGTAACGTAATTTCAGTTACATGTTTTTCAATGAGTTTAGACCTCAAGTTTTTGAGTGTTAAGAAAATATCTTTAGGAGTTGCTTTGTCGAAATAATGAGTTTTAGTAAAGCAATGAAAGTAAGATTTTTTATTATCTAAAGATTTGGATTCATGTATATTATATAAAGTTTTTGGTGATTCTAAAAGTTCATCAGTGTCTGAACAGTTTAATAATATTTCAGCACAGAAAGGGTTTTGATCATCTAGATCAGTTGAAGTTGGATATGCCAAATTTTTAGACATATTATTAATAAAGAATAAATCGAGTTCATTAAAACTAAATATATTTGGTTCATTATTATTTGAATAAAATCTTAAATAATTTTCGTAAGTGTCGTTATTAGTATTATTATCTTCTAGAGGTGATGTACTATCATCAAAATTATTTTCTATTTCTAAGTTATTCGTTGATAAATTATTTAGAAAAGTTTCTAAATCATCGACATTTATTTCGTCGAAACATGGTTCATTTAAGAGTTCGTTAATATCTGGAGAGGGTGAATTTTCCTCTTCGGTTATCATATTTATAGGAATACGAGACAAACAATCGGCATTAGAATTAATTCTACCTGGTTTGTATTCAATTTCGTATTCGTACTCTTCTAATTTTAATCGCCAGCGTAACAGTTTGCTACTGGGATTGGTAACATTCATTAACCATTTTAGTGGTCTATGATCAGTATAAATTTTAAATTTTCTTCCAAAAATATATGGACGGAAGTGTCCAACAGCCCAAACAATAGCTAAAAGTTCTTTTTCAGAGGTACTGTAATTACCTTCTGCATTATTTAAAGTTCTGGACGCATAAGATATTGGTAAATCTTCTCCAATTTTTCCTTGACTCAAAATTGCACCTATTGCATAATTTGAGGCGTCAGTAGTTAGAACGAATTCTTTCGTGAAATCAGGGTATTGTAAGATAGGATAGGAAGTTAATTTTTCTTTTAAAGTATCGAAAGCATTTTGCTGTTCGGTTTTCCAATTATATTTTATGTCTTTCTTTAAGAGACTAGTTAAGGGTTTTGTAATTTTACTGAAGTTTTCAATGAATCTTCGGTAATAACCAGCTAAACCTAAGAATGATTTAATTTCTTTAGGATTCCTGGGAATAGGAAATTCAGAGACTGCTTTGATTTTATCTGGATTAGGAGTAACACCTTCGTTAGAAATTAAATGACCTAGATAAGTAACTTCTTTTCTCATGAAATGGCACTTATCTGGTTGAATTTTTAAGTTATTGTCAGCAAGTCTTTGAAATATAGCTGTAAGTTTTTCGCGTGATCTTCTATAGAATTTGCATATATGACGATGTCGTCTAAATAAACGAAACAATATAATCCTTGTAATCCAATTAATGCGTTATTCATCAGTCTTTGAAAAGTCGCTGGAGCCGTCTTCAGGCCAAAAGGCATACGGGTATATTCATAATGTCCATTGGGAGTTGAAAAAGCAGTTTTTGGAATATCATCTTCATGCATAGGAATTTGATGAAATCCACTTACAAGATCTAGTGTTGTGAAATATCGACAATGACCTAATTGATCTAAAATATCGACAATGTGAGGTAAAGGAAAAGCGTCGCCCGCAGATACATCATTGAGCTTGCGATAGTCTACGACTATTCTCCATTTAGGTTTTCCTGAGGAGTCATTTTTCTTTGGTACAACCCATATAGGAGCTGACCATGGTGAAACACTAGGTTGGATAATACCGTCTTGTAACATTTTGTCTATTTGTTTGTTAACTTCTTCTTTATGTATTTCAGGGTATCTATAATTTTTTGAATGAACTGGACTTTCGGTATTTGTTATTATTCGATGTTTAATAGCATCGGTTGCCGTAAGTTTGTCGCCTTCGAGATAAAATATTGAATTATAATCGTCACAAATATCTAATAAAGAGTTTATTTCTTCCGAGTTTAGATGATCGATACAAATTTGATCGCGAATTAATTTTTTACGTTTTTTACCATCATCATTAGAATTTTGATTAAAATGGTAAACATTTTCTGGAATAGGATCTAAATAGATTTTCATATAATTTATATCAACATATTCGTCTGTTGAATTTAAAATAGTACAATACGATTTATTATTCGCATTTACTTCAGTTATAGCATTAGCTAAATATACACCTTCGATAGGTATTTTTACATCAATTATCCCGTCTTTAATTTCAGGGTTTAAAATATCAACTTGTATAAGAGTTTCTGATCTAGGAGATAAGGTATATATAGGAGTCAAATGCTCATTAGGATCAGAAATATGTAATTTTATACTAGAATCGTTTATTCGTAGTACATTATTTTTATAGTCGATTTTAGCATTTTTGCTTTCAAA